>CAJVPU010000890.1:0-14923 GCA_910591775.1 Dentiscutata heterogama | reverse complement strand
TAAAATCTTAGTAATAGTAAAGTCAGTTGATAGTGATGGTGGTAACAAGAGTATTGTATCATGTTTCAAATACCAGCGAGAATGCACAAGAGCAAGTGGAATAGGTCCTGTCTGTGGAATTATATGACAGCATGGTAATTTATAATTTAATCTTAAACTACAATCACAAGGGCTATTATCTGTATTTTTATTCTCTCCTATTTCACATACTTTATTTTTGATTTTATCGATTGCCCATTTAGAAATTTTTCCAAGCAACAACTCAAATCTCATATTATTACATATAAATGGATTAGCAGAAACAATGTTCAAACCAAAGGTTCTATTTGTTCATAGCTGGCGCTGACAGAAGGCATGGTCAATATGTAAAAAGACTTGTTTCAAACCACTTGCTGCCTCGATTGCTTTTTTTAAAGTACTATGACTTCTTTCTGCTCACTGTGTCGACTGGATCCCCATATGCGGATAATTTTTAGTAAATACATGCATCCAACATTTGGCATCATTTTTCCATTCCTCAAAATAAGTTTGAATATATTTTGGGTCTCTACTTTTCATTGCTGCTTTATTAACCTCATTAAATGCCTTTTCAACCTCATTCATTTTCTCAGCATAAGCAACTTTTTGGATCGATAATAGAAGTTCATTGTAATTTTCATCAGAGTTAAAGAATTTTCTACATGCAGTTCGTAAGTTTTGCACAAGCATATACCATATGCATATCATTTTTTTTGCTTCCAGAAAAACCTTGTCTGCTGCTTTTCGAAAAGCTAAGGCTCTATCTGAAATAAATACCTCTGGAGAACAAGAAAAAAGATCATAGATCGTCTCTTTTAAAGTAAGTAAAAACCATTCGTATGTGGGTTCTTGCTCATTTAATACCCATGCCATTGCAATAGTATATGTATTAAGAGCTTTGGAGTCACCAACATTACTAACACCTACAGCATTTATAAGAGAAAGCTTATATATGTTGGTCTTATACGTTGCATCAACCATAAGCACCTCTGGGCATATTGCTACCTGACATGCTGCTTCATTATGTGTAAAAAATAAGTTTAACATGTGGCCATCTTTTGTTAATACATGATGAACTATATACTGACGTTCATCCAACATTTGTAGAAAGCGCACTGTAGTATCATGATTTGTACCCTCATTTAAAGTATTTTTTATTCGATCACGTTTATTCATTATATCTTTTGTATATATAGTGCCATTCTTCCAGTGTATTGCATCAGCAATTGACTGAGTTGATGCGCTACTCTTAAGCATAATATGAACCAACTCTTTTTGTTCTGTACTGAGGCTCCGATGTTGAGGAAGGCAATGAACTTGGGATGGAAGAAGTAGTTCATGATTATGCTCAGTTTTGGAAGATTTTATTACCCAAACTTTAGTATCCTCATTTAAGATAGCTTGTAACATGACAGAGCAATTTTGATACTTTGTGAGCTTCTTTCTTTTTCGAGTTTCTTCAGTGATGTTATGGTTATTTCTATATTTACTCTCCATTGTGCATTGCAATATAATATAAGGAGTGTGACCACCCTTTCCACCACTGGATACTTTTGATGATGATACGCTAAAAGCAAAACCTGCTGCCTTGGCACCTTCCTGCGCTGCTTCTTTAAAGCTTTCTACTGTTGGGAATTCATCGCCAACTTCTGGAATTTGTGGCTGTGGTTGCGACATTTATAAGATAAGTTCTTTTAAAAAAATTTGATCAGTTTATATGAAGAATTAAATAGTTAATACAACAGTATTTTTTTATTAAATGCTATTGAGAAATTTTCCTTTTATTACAAATTAACAACTTTTTATAAGTTATAGCCAGATGGTTTATAAAGTAACGCCGAATATAAAACTTGAAATGTTTAAAAGAAAACCAGTGAGGCAATAATACGTTTTCATTTTTCATTTTTTATAATATGATTATGAAACCAAACTAACAGCTTTTTTTTTTTTGCTCCAACTTTCCTTACAAGCACAATAATAGGACACAACCAACTGGATTTTTTTTTTTATTTCTTTGCAACTGCATATAATTAATCTTTTCTTGGTGATATTATATATTGGTAATGCGCACTCTTATGCAGGTTTCATAACGATCTTCAATTTAGGATGTTGATCATGATTTTTGAATTACAGTCTAATGAATAATTACAATTATTTAAGGTAATTTTTCCTTTTTTTTTTAAGCCGGTTTCTCTAGCATGATTACTGAAATCATTTATGCATTTAATGTTTAAAACTTAATGAAATATATATTTAAAATAGAATCATCCTGATTTATATTCAGAGCTAGATAATTTCAGGCAAGATTTTTTTATAACTTGTTTGATGTTTCTCGAAGACTATTTACTATACAAAATAAATACTAAAAAAATAAAAAAGATCTTTTATTGAGAATTGTTGATGTAACGTATTGAAAAGTAATTAATTTTTGAATTTTATGCGTGAATATAGTCTAAAATTTTGCAGAATTTGACCCAGCCGGGTATGAGAACCAATTTCTTAAGTTTGTATAGCCTTATGATATTTATATGTTCAATATAGCAATAATTATGTTATGTCTAAAGTTTCGTGATTTCCAAATGTCACATGATCATATCTGTCCCTAAGATCTGTCCGTAGATCCTCCGCTGGGGAAGATGCGGCTGTGGCGCTGATCATCTGACCGGACCGGACTTTTGGGGGTCGCCCTGGCGAACTCACAATTTCTCAACTTCAGATAATCCAAATACATCATGTACTAAGTTATGTTAAAATTACCCGCTAAAAACATTTTCAATTACACTCAAATTCAAACAATTACCATATATTTATTTAATTAAACAATCACTTAATATATTATAACAGATATAAACAAAAAAATATTAATCAAGTGACAATTCAACCTGAAAATCACGAGCGGGTGACGAAGTCACCCGCACATCTAACATTGCTAGTTTAATTATAAAAAATAAATTTCTAGCTATTTCGAACTGTTGCCATATTTTCAATTGATATTCCATTAATAAGAAAATTAACACTTTCTGTTTCATCATGATTTAATGAAATTCTTCTTATTGACCAATATTTCTTCCCGACATTTATAGCTATTCCTCCAATATTTACAACTGTTCCCTCGTTCTCATTGCGATCCCTATCATTTATAACTATTCCCTCACCCTCATTGCTATTCCCAACATTCACATCTATTCCCCCATCCTCATTGCTATTCCCAACATTATTTATAACTATTCCCTCACCCTCACTGCTATTCCCAACATCCAAAACTATTCCCCCATCCTCATTGCTATTCCCAACATTATTTATAACTATTCCCTCACCCTCACTGCTATTCCCAACATTCAAAACCATTCCCCCATCCTCATTGCTATTCCCAACATTATTCATAACTGTTTCCCCATCTTCATTGCTATTCTCATCATACTTATCGTATGATGTACGATAAATACGCCCAAGAATAAGCCCCAAAATTGGAATTGAAATAATGAAATAAACCCATTTAAAGATATAAAATATCCGACTTATCCAGCTTGTTTCTTCGATTTTTGGTATTAACAACATTAAAGGAAATTTATCAAGATAATGAAGCTTTTTGTCTTCTACTATGCTAGGAATAGTTATTGTAATTTGACACGTGTATATAAGTGCAAATAATATACTAATTGAAGGACATATAAAGAGCCATTTTATTAAAGTTCTATAATCATCATTATCATCATTTGCTGAACTTGCTGATGTAATATTTGCTGAACTTGTTGGTATAGAACTTGTTGAACTTGCTGAACTTGCTGATGTGATAATTATAGAATATATAAACACGTAAATCATGAGACATGAAAATATAATAATCCATATAGACACAAACATTGATGTAATTTTTACATTATTAACCAGATGTCTTATGTAATAATATTGTCTTCTATGATGTTTTTCATAGTTACTAATATTCCCAGTATTTCTTCTTTCAGAAATCCAATCTCTAGGATGCTCAGAAACATTCGATTCTTTATTATTTTCGTTCGTGTTATTAACAGTATCCGGCTCATTCCAAGTAAAAATATTCTTAACCGATAATAGCCCTCCCAAAAGAGATACAGTGCCCCCTAATCCAGAGATAACAACTGAAATAATTTTTTTACTGAATGACCCCATGAAATTGTCATCTGAAATTGAAAACACAATTCCAATCGTAATTGAGGTAATGCAAATAGCAATATAAATAATCAAATAGTTACGAAATGAAGACTGAAGTTTTTTCAAAGCATTATATGCTTTTTGTAACTGAGTATTGTAATGTGAGTTTAAATTTTCTTGATGAGATTCTCCGCTCATTTTTTAGAGAATTTTAAAAAAACTGAATTGTTTTGATGCTTCATGGACCATATTTAAATATCCGTATTCAAATATGCGTAGATTAAGGTTTGATAACAGCTAAAAATATATTGCATGCATAGTACGTACGTACGTACATACACTTCTAGAAATTATTTCTAGAACAGAATATGCATGTATGTACCTATATGCCGCCAAACCATAAATCTTATTAGGTTTCAAACATATTAAATCTTCAAAATTCCAAAATCTAAACATAGTAAATCAGTTTTAAATCCCAAATTTCAATAATTTCGCAAGTATACCCTCATAGGACAACTTTCTTCTGATTGTGATCTACAAAAACGGGATTTTCTCAAAATATTTGTCACGGATGATCGTGAAATCCGGATCATCGTGAAATTCCAATTTTTAAAATTTTTTTGAGGTACATTTTTTTAGGCTTTTTTTTTGAATCCGGACTAGTATTAGGGTTAGGGTTTATAATAAAAGAGTATAAGTAGGCTTTGTTAGGGTTGTGAGGACTTATATTTTTAAATTAAGGCCCTAGATTTCACGATGATCCGATTTCACCATAATCCGCGACAATATTTGATCAAATATCTTTAATTTCACATCCGGAACGTTACATAAATTACAATTTTACATTATACTAGCTCTTTAACCCTCGTGATACTTCTGGAAAAGATAAATTTATTAAAATTATAGAAAGTATATATATATATATAATATTAAAATTTGTCGAATACAAATGATTGGCAGACACGTGCCGCTTCGCGGCACGTGTCTGCCAATCAGAACCAGTTCCGTGAGTTTTTCTTTATTCGGACTGATCCGGATAAAAGCAATTGTTACACACGTTTGTATTTTAATCAGGGTATATTAATTAAATAAATTTAGTACGTATCCAAAATATATATATATATCGATATATATATATATATATCGAACATTCTTTTTGATCACATGAATTTTAAAAATAATCCGCATTCTGTTGCACAAGTTCTATATTTAAATGTGTAGACTTTCCCTTGGCGACAGTATTTTTTAATTAGGCAAATATCGAATATCAATAGTATGTACGTACATAGTAGGAGTATGATTAAATACTAGTATTTTCACGTACGTACGTACGTATCTCCCTTGATATGATGCTCAAAAAATTACAATCTTAAAACGTTGATCGTAATTGGTGCTTGAGTGAACACCTTTATCATTATTACCATTTATGATCATTACACATATTTTCACAAGATCGAAAAAAAAAAATGAAGTGATAATTTAGATAACAATTCTAAATAGGGATGGATCGGTCTTCGTGAAGATCGAGACCGGCGGTAAAAAACCGAAGATTCAATGATTCTTTGTCCTTGGTCCGTAATAGTCCGGTCCTGGTCTTGATTACGACCTGACGACAAATTATGCTTACTGATAAAAAAAATTGATAATGCATGTCAACAGATCGAAAAGACAGGGAGAATGGTCAGGGGTTACATGCCACGTGTTACAATCCTGACAACATGGGTCGGGATCGAAAGAAGACATGCGAATGAAATGACATAACAGAAGCCACCGATCACATTCAATATTAAAGGAAGCGACAAACGACTTACTTACGACACTCTTTCCCATTTCAACACAACTAAGCATTACAACCGTCTCATTTTTCTCAACCCAACCCTTCCTACCACACATGGTAGTCTCCTGATTCTGCCATTTTCCTATTTAACAGCCGGCCTGCTTCGAGCAGGCGGGAAACCACCGGCTGATGCTGCTTCTCACTCGTTCTACTGTTACGATGATACCTGGCGCAATCTCACTTGCTAATTTTTCCGGGAGCATATCGGCTCAAAATTACTCAGTTCAAATTATTCCGTTCAAATTACTCACACTGTATTCTGCGGAAGTCCTTTAATTGAATTTATTTCCGGCACCTTTGGCTGCCGGCATTCTTCCAAACACATGACAACTCGATTAATATAAGAAAATCTTTCCAATCATGAGCGATAACAAAAATTTTTTACCTTAGGAAGATTACCTTATTCTAAGCTTAATCATAAGAGATTATTTGAATATACAAGCTACCAGTGTAGCTTCGGAACAAGCATTCTCCATAGCAGGTCTCACTATCTCAACAAGAAATAGATTAGAAGACGAATCTTAAGTTGTAGTATATCGGTATGTGCTTGAGGTTGCCTTGAGGTTGCCTTGAGATATAAATATTTTAAATTGGAACATCTCAAATTTATCTGTTTATTTAATTGACCCGTTTGATCCGGGTCAAGACAATTTTTGACCCATGACCGTCAAGATGCTGACTCATACTGGTCAACCTGACCCGGGTAACAGCTCTACTTAAGTTAACTACTTTTTTAATAATTAAAATTTACTCTCCAATCAATTGAATAAGGTGCTTGAGAACACCCTTTATTGCATATAAACAATTACTTGCGTTGAACTAAAGAAATGAATGAAACAAATACTTTATATTTAAACAATCAAATTAATATCATCTAATAGTATTTTTGTGGTCTTTTTCATATCAATTGAAGATTTACCGGCAATGATTTTTACGCTTATACAATGATTCGTGAGTATACATTTTGATTTCATGCACACCTAATGGTCCCAATTTGTATGCCACTTTTGTACTAAAAAATAGCATTTACTGTAAAATTGTTGATTATTAATTTTTAGTTCAGCAAGTTTAGCGAGTTCAGCTATAAAAGTAAAAAAGATTTTTTTGGATTGATTTTTCTTAACCGATCAATGCCTTTTCTTTCTTATTTGACTCTTTAATTGTGTATAAGATAATTATTGTAAGATTTTATTAGACTTAAAATTCAAATTTGGTTCTACATTCTCAAAAGTATATTTTCTAAAGTTCTTAAAAAAATTTAATGTTTTTTTTTACACAAGAAAATTAAATTCTTTAATATTAAAAGAATTTGTTGATGTTCTCAAATAGAAACCATATTTTAATAATTTATGTTCTCAAAAATTATGTAGTGAACACTTACAGTAATATCGAATTTTTTTAAACACTGATTATACATCGGTTTGTATTACTAACGCTAAGTCAAGCTAAATGCACCACATGACAGTTATTAATGCATTTCAATCTGGTGCCTAAGTTTTTCTTCTGATATGATACAAAACAAATATAAAAGAACAGTGCTACAGACACGTAAAAGGTTTTTTTTTTAATATATAAAAGCTATATACCTTGAAGCTCTTAAATTTCAAGAACAAACTTAAATAAAGAAACCATTTCTACCTTTATATTGTATTTATTTACTTATAGAAAATTCTTAACAGATTGAAAAGTATTACGATTTGAACGCTGTCAATCTATGCTCAATATGTAGTATATACCAATCAACTGAAAAGAAAGATACTATGAAAGCTTCGAATTGCGGAATTTAAAAATTTAAAAAAATGTCAGATTTTTTTATTTCTTTATTTTTTTAATATTGATATAAGATTTTAATTTTTAATTATAGTTATATATTTATTAATCATTTTAAATTTGTTTTATAATACATTTAAAAAAAGCTCTAATTTGTAACAACTATTAATAATAAATTAACGGTTTTATTTTGGGTTGAAAATAAAGATAACAAAACTCTAACACAGCAAAAACTATGAAAATAAATAATATGGTATATTTGAGTACAAAAAAAAAAAAAAGTAATCAAAGGGAAGTAAGACGAAATTACACATTTAATTTTAAGTTACTTATGTAAAAAATTAAGCTTTTTTAATCTCTGCCTTACCGCCTTCAACGTACTGCCTCCTCTTAACCAAAAGATATTTACCGATAATATCTTTAATAGTCAAACCGCTAATATCACATTCAAACGGTGCTGTGCCTGGAACATTGATTTGAAGTTTATTTTTAATATCATCTGTCACGTCCATAATTACTTTATCTTCTTTGTCAATAATCTCAAATTGATAATTATCAGGGTGTCCATTTGGAAATCCAGTATTAAATTGTCCTGTCATTCTGACTTTACTATCGGATATTTCAGTGAAATGAACTTCACCGGTAACTGTGTTTACGTTATTTACATCAGGAAAAGAGGCACTCGCAGTGTCCCCAGTATTACGTTTTGTCGGATTCGGATATGGACTTACAGAGATTATGGTAAGGAAAATGAAAAAAGAGATGAACCAAAATTTTACAGATATCATTTTTTTAAAGTTTGTGGTTAGATATTAATAATTTCTTTTTAGATGATAAAAATATCCTTTTTCAAATCGAATCGAATTATTGTCGAAATTAAATTTATGTACAAAATACAAATCAGAAATCAGAAATGAATCAAAATTAAATTGGGTCTGATATGTCTTTATATGCTGTTCTTTCTTCAACAAAATACAAGTAAACTTGCCGATCCAAACCTGGCTTGTCTACTTTCGATTGACTCTAAGCAAAAATCCTAATAGCTTTGGGATCTTTAAAAAAGGAAAACTGCTACGAAAAAAAATATTTTATTTTTGTTTTTAAAGTTGATATCCGAATTCTTTGCAAATCTTTCTTTTTCATTTTAAATAATATTCTTTTTTGTATAATAAGCCACCATTGAAAAAACTCGTTTCTCTTGTCCCAAAGCCTCGATAATATTTTATCTGAATAATTCGTCTCGATTTTAGTCTAAGTCACGATCGTCAGATCTTCATTTTAAGCCATGATTGATCGCGGCTACCAGAAGATAGATTTGAAAAAAAGCCATTTTCATTAAAAGGCCGAAAGGCCGCTTATATGTATTGAAAAATAAGCCATTATACACAAGTCGATCTTTTGCTTACAATTTTTGCAGATGAAAAATTTGATACGTACGATCGCGAGATTTATTATACGCGCTTAAATTTGATACGCGTATATATTGAAACACAGCCTTAATTAATTTCCTTGATTATTATTATTAATTTATTAAAAATATTATTATTAATATTAATAATATTATTATTAATATTATTAATATTAATAATAATATTAATAATTTATTAATAATTTTTTATTATTATTATTGTTATTGTTATTTTAAATCAGTGTAAACAGTTTAGTATCAAACAATATAACAAATATCAAATGGTATTACAGATAATAAATCTATTTAACTAAATAAACAAAAGTTCTAGTGCCAGGCTTCCATAGTGATTTTAAAATATAAGACAACAGCTTGCTATTGAAGTTCTCGTATAAGTGCAATAATAACATACTAGATGTTATAAAATTTAAAAATTTTAAACTTTTAAATTTATTTTTGTTGTGACTCGAGGTTTTTTCTCTGAAATATATAGTTGTATATATTAAGTAATGTATTTAAATAATTTTTTTTTTTAAAAAAAAAATTTTAAAAGATTGCAATTTTATATGTAGTAAGTTAAAAAACTTGTTAAAATGTTTTAGATATAAACTTGTTTATTTTATATTAGTTATAAAGTATATTTATATAGAGGTTTAAAATACTATATTTATAATAATTGGTTCTCGTAACCCGGCCGGGTCAAATTTTGAAATTTTCGTAATAATTTTTTATATGCTTTACAGCTATTATCATAATTCCTGGAACACCTGATAAAAATCAGCCGAGTGATATTTCGGCCGATTCGGTTAAGTTTGAAATCTTGCCATAATAGATAAACAAAATTGTACGTACGTACGTAACTTTTAAATTGGGTAAAATTCACCACCCAACTTTTTCTCAGATTACATGATATGATCGTTTAAAGCGAAGCGTAGCGGAGATGCTAATTTAATTATTGCTGTATTCATACATATTTCGAATAAATAATTTCACATGATCTGAAAAAAATCTGGGTGGTGAATTTTACCCAACTTAACTTTTACATTAACAGTTAAATAGTGTAATGGCACAAAAGTTTTACCAGCATTACTAGACTTTATGTGCCAGCTCTACGAAAGTTTTGGCCAACATTATTCACTTAACAAAAATTATATGTAATAATTTTGACATCAGAAACTTATACAAACTTATGCAAAATTATCTATATATGAAGATATATAATACTTGATCTACAGATAATTCATCATTACAAATATCGACAAGTTCAATATTATTAAAATTTTCGGTTGAATATTTGGTTTGTTTAGTTTGTGCAAAAAACTTATGGAAAAGGATAAATATCGACAAGAAATATAAAAAGGCTCCATATAAAATAGACTTTTATAATAAATATAGAGTGTTGCTATTTCCACCCCCATTTTTGCTATTGCCACCCCTCAAAATGAAAAAATACATCGAAAAAAATGCATTATTATTAAGTAAATCCTTATTTTGATATTAATTAAAGTTGTTCATCGGATTTTTCTGGTTCTAATGGTAGTAAAATCATTAAAATCTGACTGGTGGTTCTTTTTTAAAAGTGAATTAATGATAGAAAATTTAGATACAAATATTTTAAGAACCACTGGCCCAATTTTAATGATTTTACTACCCTTAGAACCGGAAAGAGTTGACGAACAACTTTAATTAATATCAAAAGGAGGTTTACTTAATAATAATACCTTTTTTCGAAGCATTTTTTCATTTTGGGTGGCAATAGCAAAAATGGGGGTGGAAATAGCAATTCTCTATTTTATATATAAGCAATTAAAAAATATATATTTTTTTAGCTTAGTTTTAATATTTTTGTATATAGTTTGTATATAGTATTGTTTAAATATTACTATAGTTTGAATTTGTTCATGCTCAAACCCAAATTTATTTTAAAAATTTTATTAAGAATTTTTGTTTAAACAAATAGTATATATTCTAGTGATTTTAAATAATATATTTGCAAAATATTAAGGTTACTTGTTTAATTTATTTTTTATAAATATTGATTGTTTTTTTTTTGAAATTTGGGATTTGTTTAGATTTTGCTAGCAAGTATACTTCCAAGACAACATTTATATCTTAAACAGGAATAGAAATTTTGTAGTTATTTACTATTTTTTCAAATAATCTAGATCATTTGGTATATGAAACTTATATTAAAATTATTATGTAATTAGATTATTTCAAAAATTATTTAAAGTTATTTACCAATCTTGATTCTAAGAGTGCATTATAAAAAATACTAATGATATCGAAATCATGACTTATAGAATTTAGCCAAATAATTAATAGTACCAGAATTTATGAAAACAACTATAATAGAGACTTAAATAATATTTGAGAAATTTTACTTCAGGCTTTGCTTGAAAGAATTATTGCTATATATAGCTATGCTAATTATTTGATTATTGTTAAATATTTTAATTATAGTTAATTCAGTCCATCTAAAATGAAGTTTATAAGATAAATTAGAATAGTATTTAAAAGATGTTTTGAATAATCCAGATCCAACAGATTTAAATTATTATTATAAAATTAGTTTGGGCTAAAAGTTTCAGATTTTCATGTTTAAGCCTAATTTTGAGATTTGAGTTTAGTTTTTTCTTTTACATTGCATTAATATATAAATGCTGCCAAAAGAAAACCTGTTATCAGACTTTCAATTATATTTTGTATATAGTTAGCTGTCCATGGAATATCTAGATTTTTCCATAGACAGCTACTGTAACTGTACACAAAATATAATTGAAAGTCCAATAACAGGTTTTCTTTTGGTAGCACTCATAAATTCTAAGCCGACCATATGTTATAGCTATTATCATAATTCCTGAAACACCTGTAAAAATTTGCCAAATGGTTTTTTAACTAATCCAGTTAAGTTATTGATTTGGCATGATCCATATAATAAAATAAGCTATTTTTATATCATATAATGATTGGCATAACAATAATGTCAACAATTTTAAATTTTTATTCGAATGCTTATTCAAAAATGTTTGGTGTGCTTTAGTTTGTATAAAAATTTATAGAATAAATTGGTCATGTCAACCAATAAACCTTAACAAGAAGGAATCAAATATAAATTAGACTTTTAATAACAAATATATTACTCGAACAGCTACTATTATTAAAAAAGTTAAATATGATCGACTGGTTTAAAAATGAATCTTGAGTTAAGATTCCAAGCAACCAAGATATTATTAATATTTGTTAAGAATGCATAAAAGATTATGATAAACGGAATCTAAGTAAAAATTTTTATATGTTTATATTTGTTTATATATTTTTTGTCTTCAACAAGAAACAAAAAATAATTAGAATAAATAAATGCTTTCGTTTGAAAGAAAATGTATCTTGCCAAAGAATAGAGATCGAAATTTAGTTTAATTTTTTAAAAATGAATTTTTCATCTTCAACAAGAAATAAAAAATGAATTTTTCATCTTCAACAAGAAATAAAAAATAATTAGAAATTAATAAATGCTTTTGTTTGAACGAAATGGATCTTGCCAATGAATAGGAATTGAAGTTTTATACAATTTTTAAAAAATAATTTTCGTCACAAAATAATTAGAAATGAATAAAGGCTTTCTTCGTTGAATAAAATTGGATAATAGGAATTGAAATTTTATACAATTTTTTTAAAAATGAATTTTCATCGAAAAATAATTAGAAATGAATAAAGGCTTTATTTGAGCGAAAACGGATTTTGCCAAAGAATAGGGATTGAATTTTACACAATTTTTAAAAACAAATTTTCATTGAAAAATAATTAGATCTTGCCAAAAAAAATTTCTACAATTTTTTAAACCCGAATTTTTCGTTGAAAAATAATTAGGCAAAAATGGATCAAGAGTAAGATTGAAATTTTACGACTAACAAGTAATATTGTAATATATATTGGTCACCTGATCTTATTAAATTACGTATTTGATATATTTGTTACTGAATCTTATTATTCATAACTTAACCGGATCGGCCGGAAAATTTTTACAGGTGTACCAGGAATTATGATAATAGCCGTAAAATATTTAGCTATTAAATACTTCGGATTGGCTCCGGATTCAAACCGAAATTTCGGATTCAGTCGGTTTCGGTTCAATCCCGGATCAAACCGAGTTTTTAAGCCGAATCGGAACACTGATCATATTGATTGCAATTCAAAATCAGATGTATTTAATAAGCTCCTTAAGGGATATATCATTAACATCACTAAATCATCATTAATATTAACCATCAACTCATGGAAATTAAAGTTTAATTATAGAAGCGGTTAATTAAATGCATCTTTAAGGTTTATTTTTCATTTATATGCAAAGAATGACATAAATTTTTAAAAACGTTAAATAAATGCTTTATTAGTGATGTGGGTTTTACGGATATGAAAAATATAGGTTTATTTTTTCTTTTTTAAGGAATTGAGATATTGGACTATACATACATTGACGAGATGGATGAATCAACATAATTTGGATAGTAAAAGGCCCGAGCGTGATAAAATTAAAGATAAAATTAAAGAGATGATATTAAAGATATCATAAGATAGAAAATTCATTGCATTTCCAAAGTCTTAACGAATTTATGAATTATTACGAAGGAGATTGTAAAATTAAGAAATGTTCGTAAAGATATCAATTTCGAGGGGTAAAAAAGATAATAAGACCTGGCTATCTTTGTTAATTGCTTTTCATGAATAAAAAGGACACAAAACAGCCTGAGACGCATTTCACTAATCCATCAAGAAAACCGATTATTTAGTTTCTATCTTTTAAATATATTAAACAAAATTGAAATGAAGCTAACTAAATACAAATCAATACCTTCAATTACATTTAGTATATTTTATATTGCCCTTAGTCTTTCCAATGTTTCCGCTAGTCCCTTGTCAATTTCACATTCTAAACGCGATGGTGAGAGTACTATCTCATACAATGGCGGCGAACAATGTGGTTCACATTGTAGCTTAAAACCACATGATGGAACTGAACTATTCGGTACCGCCAAGACATTCGATGGTTCCAAAGCACACAAAGAACCAGAAGTACCCGAAGAACCAAAAGCTCCTGAAGAGCCAATAGCTCCTGAAGGGCCAATAGCTCCTGAAGGACCAATAGCTCCTGAAGGACCAATAGCTCCTGAAGGACCAATAGCTCCCGAAGGACCAAAAGCTCCCGGAGAACCTAAAGAACCAGGAGCATGCGGAGCACCCGGAGGACCTAAAGAACCAGGAGCATGCGGAGAACCAAAAGCACCCGGAGGACCTAAAGGGCCAGGAACATCCGAAGAACCAGAAGCACCCGGAGGACCTAAAGAACCAGGAGCATGCGGAGAACCAAAAGCACCCGGAGGACCAGGAGCATGCGAAAAGCCAAAAGCACCCGGAGGACCTAAAGAACCAGGAGCATGTGGAGAACCAAAAGCACCCGGAGGACCAGGAGCATGCGAAAAACCAAAAGCACCCGGAGAACCAGGAGCATCTGAAGAACCAATAGCTCTCGAAGAACCTAAAGGACCAGGCGCATACGAAGAGCCAAAAGCACCCCGAGGACCTAAAGGACCAGGAACATCCGAAGAACCAAAAGCGCCCGGTGAACCTGAAGGACCAGGAGCATCCGAAGAACCAAAAGCACCTAAAGAACCAGGAGCATGCGGAGAACCAAAAGCACCCGGAGGACCAGGAGCATGCGAAAAACCAAAAGCACCCGGAGAACCAGGAGCATCTGAAGA
>CAJVPU010000889.1:0-14926 GCA_910591775.1 Dentiscutata heterogama | reverse complement strand
GCTTAGTATGTTGAATCATTAAGTAATTATATATAGATGATATACAGTCTGACCTCGATATAATCACCAGGTTGGGAAAAAATTTTGGTGATTACTGTATAAAAAGTCAAGACTAAAAAAGGTCTAAATTTATATCGATATGTTTTTTAATAGCTAGATCAAAAAATTACAACAAGGTTGTGACTATATTGAAAGTGACTATAACGAGGTCAGACTATATATTACAATTTTCTTTTTTTTTTTCATAAGTAGGGAGCATGTTCGCCTTATCTTATTGCTGACAATGAAACTGGCGTGGGACATTATGTTAAAATGGTTCACAGTGGTATCGAATATGGCTTATTTGTGAGGCATACTTAAATGAATCTTGTTAGATATAAGGATACAGATGGCATCCTTTAGTTACAGTAGAGCAGGTAATATTACGAATTATTTTTTTTATCATTTACTTGTGCTTATTTTTCTTACATACTTCACCTTTTTTTCAAAAATTTGAAATAGATAGAATTTGGAATTGGTTTTATTTTTCATATGTTGAAACCGGCTCCAAACTTTACATTTATAGTTTTCTTCTTGAAAGATGAACGTATCCACGCAAATAAATTATTAAAAGGCCTAAAACACGAAATTTCATGAAAAAATAAGCGCACATTGGTCAAGCTTTATGCTTCTAGATTTATTTCTTATGATCGATTCACATTATTGCGTGATATCACATTAATGTGGCATTATTCGAAGGTTGGTCAATTTACAAGCTTATTTAATTCACTGTTTCCATTAGTAAAATTGTTTTATGAAACTATTATTAAGTAATTTTTCTTTAATAACTAGTTTATTTTTATAATTTTATATAAAGATAATTTATATTTGGTGCAGGGTGCACCGTGTGCACCCCTATGAAAAATTCGAGCCTAATAATAGTTAGGGTTAGGGTTAGGGTTGGCTTAGGGTAAAATTGCGAGAGGATCATTTTTCATTAGTTATACAACAGGGGTTACCCTAATAAAATTTTGAGTTATAGCACCAAAAATAAATGCCTTTATATAAAATGAACAGTAGTATTATTTCGTAAAATTAATTTTTTTACTTAATTGACTAGTGCCTTCCTTGGTGATATCAAGAATGCTCACGTTAACAATCAGGATCTCGAGAATCTCCTCGTCAGGTTATTTCATAAGCGAATCTGCTTGGCATTCCTGCATTTTCTACCGCATTAGCTTTCTATGATGGTTATAGCATGAAAAATTTACCTGCAAATCATTTCAAAGTCAGAGATATTACTTTGGGTATTCATTTGACGTTAAATATTCAGATACCTGGATAAATTTATTGATGATAAACGTCCAAGCGGTAATGTAATGTTCATGTCAATTAGACCAGCGAAGACGGTAACGTTAGTGCCTCGACATATCAAGATTAAAATCAAAGCTCTAACAATTATGAAGATAGAATTTTATATTTAAGATGATATTCAGTTAGAAAAATTAATTTAAAAGCCATTATTTATCGTTTATAAAGTAACGTTTTTAAATTTAAAAATGATAATACTGTCAATGAATTGGCTGACCTTGTTATGTGTATCAGGCATTATGTGACAAACATTTATTAATTACATTTGATTTTTTTGATCAAGAATGCATGTTTAAAAGGTCTATCTGCTTATTTAAAAGTGATATTGTGAAAAGGCTTTTCATAAAGCATTTTATGAGCGTCTAAATTCTAAAGAAATTATTATTATTATTATTATTATTGTTCCATCTAATCTCTTATCAATCCAACCGGGCTTTTTCCTGTTATACTATGGTGAGTTGTTATATACTAGTAACTTTATCGATACTAGATATAGAAAATATTTAAATACAGTATATCGAACTACGGGGTTTTTTTTTAAATTTTTACGGTTATATATAATTTAGATATCTTTAGTTTAAATAAAATTCAATTTACTAAATTATTAAATTTATTACAGTATTCATATAATAAAAAATTTTTTAGATACATAATTATGTTCCAGTATTCTTTGGTTTGATTTCTTTTTGTCAGAAAAATACGTCAGGTATCTAAAGTATATCGATCAACTTTTAAATCCAATTATTTGAACTAAATTATAACAAAATTACGAATAATTTATTTAAATTCTACTGATCAGTAAAATTCAGATAAAAAAAAGTCTACCGAGTTTGGCTTGGTAGTTGTAATTAATTATTATTTATTTGACTAAATGATTGATTTAAAAGCCTCAAATTATTAAATTTTATTCATAGCTAGAGTCAAAGCTTGATATAGCAAAGTTCACATTCTTTAGTATAATTATTCCGTTCTAATTTAAGTGGACTCCGAACTTATTACGTATGATTCCATTCACACTTACATATATGCTTTTTTTAGGAATGAATATGCCAACATTGTATTATTTTTATGGTAAAACCAGAAACGCATATGGCTACCATGTAAACATTCTTTCACGTTTATAGTATGCAACTTGATAATGTACTATTTTTCTTGGAAAAACAAAATCCTGACAAGGTTCGGCCGGCATTTAACTATAATGCTAGTCAATTCTGCCAATATATCTTTCTTTGAAAATGTCTTGGAAAAATGAAGAATTTTAAAAGAAATAAAATTTTTTTACATGAATTTTTTACGATTAAATATTAAAATGAAATTTCAGAATAAAAATTTTACAAACTTTTTTATTACCATAAAAAAAAGATACACATCCAAATGACCCAACCGACACAAAGTACAACACCGAAAAATACATATTATAATATAATACAAATCAAAGGTAAGATATGCTTACAGTAAGGAATGTCTAATAGGAAAAAAGCAACCTGTAAAAAAAAAAAAAAGAAATTAAAGCCAAAATTAGTCTATGTAATAAAAGTCTATTAGTTAATTTTAGGTTCAAGGTTACAGTTTGAAGTTATTTCATTATTTCCCCACGAAGGACTGCATGATTTGATAACCTTGACTAAACAATAGCATAACTATTATTTGTATAGCCATTATTTGCTATCTGGTTAAAATTTTGTTTATTAATGTTTTTACCACCACCATAAGGAAATACTTGATTTGTTAATCTTGAATGAGCAACATAACTATTATTTATATAATAATCGTTTGTTATTTGATTATTAATGTTTTTGTCATTAACACCTAGTTTTGAAGTAGTTGGCAAATCATAATAGTGATTATATAATGGTCTTGGAGTTGCTTCTCCTCTAACACTGTGCGCAGATTTTCGTCTCATTCTTTTTAAGGAATTCCTATTATTAGGATATTGTATTGTATTTGAAGCCTCAAAAGATTTGGAAGAATTGTTAAGAGCCTTTGGTTGTGAATAAACAGTATTTGGCATTGGAGTAATATCATTATTGAGTTGTTGTTTATAAAGTACCGAATCAGAAGAAGGAATCGGTATGGGTGGCTCAATTATACTACTGTCATGTAAGTTTGGTAATGATCTTGAAAAACTAGGTTGTAAAAAAGGTTCATTTGACTGAACAATTGAAGGTTGATCGATTTTATAATTAGTGTTTCCCCGGGATGTAGGCTGTTGTGAAACCCGATAAGTATCAGAATAATTAGCAATAGGTGGTAAAGGGAGAGGTCGGGGTTGAGGAAAACTATCTGAACGTTTATGACTACGTAAGAATGGTACTTGATCATGTGGTTGTTGCGATTGTCGTGGTTGTTGCGGTTGCCGTGGTTGTTGCGGTTGCCGTGGTTGTTGCGGTTGCCGTGGTTGTTGCGGTTGCCGTGGTTGTTGTGGTTGCTGTAATTGTTGTGGTCGTTGTGGTGGCTGAAAACCTGATATAGATTCTGTTTGATTTAGAATAGGTGGAAACATCATACCACTACCATTTACTGGACGCGTATCTGGTACATAATGAGACGTTGGCTGATAGCTTGCTAATCGTTGGGGAGGTGACATCGAGTTGTGCCGATGAACAATTGGAGGCCTTGAGTTCGAAGAATTATTATATGATTTCGATGGAAGCGCAGGTGGTAAACCTTGTGAACTTTGTTTTTGTGGTATTGGAACACTAGGTTTATGCGTTGGTATAGTATGTATTTGATCGAACATCTGAGTATTTTGAGTAATGTTTGAATTGCTGCCATGATTTTCTTGTATTCTTGAATTATTTGGATTGTGATTATATTCTTGTTTAATTCCATCAGGTGTTTGATCTTCTTGCCTCTGATGTAGTGTTGGTCTACGGATAAATGGAGAAGGAGGGTTTGCCATTAAACTATCCTGATCCATATGCTGCCTTTTTTCTAAAATATCAGTAGACACTATAGATGTAATATCATTTGCTACATGAGATTCTTGAACCTCCATGTCAATATTCTTAGTTTCCTCCCTCCTTTCCGATTCACGCATTACTTTATTTGTTGGTTTCTTTGAAATTCGTTTTGCACAATACCATATGAGAGAACCAAGAGCAACCTATTAACCCATCATATAAGTTCTTTAAAATATTAATGTTTCAAGATTTATGATGCCCAGAAAAAAAAAAAAAAAAGAAAAAAAAACAAGACAACTTTTTTTTTTTTTTTAAAAGAATCTCATACCAAAATAACTTCTTGCGCTCCAAATACTACAAGGCCTGCTCTTATGGCAAAATCAGCTTTATTTTCGCAGGCAGTTCTTTCAATGAGGTCATTGGGATTGGTATTGCAAGAATCAACCGTATTGTTTCTCATCGTAAATGAAAGAATTATCTTTACAATATCAATAATCGTCAGAACAACAACAGAGAACCAATGATCACGCGAATAACGGCACATCAAGAATATATTGTTAGAAATAGCACCAAAAACTCCAAATAAACCCGAAGGTGCCACTATTACTTCGATCACAGCATAGCCAATCAAAAATGGTGAACTAAGATGATTTGCGGTAACTGAAAGAATTGAAGAAAAAAGTCATTACTTGTAGATAATAAATGAGACAAAATTGTAATAACTTACTGTTTAATCCTCTGAAAGTAACAGTTGCAATGAATAAGGTATAAAGCTGATCATTAAAATTGAAATAAAAAAAATTGAAAAATTTAGGAATGCAAGTAATGAACCGAAAACTAAACAGTAAAAAGATAAACATACAAACAACAGGGAGGAAACAAAAAAAATAAAGCAACGAGCTAGAAAACGATACATTGAAGAAGGTATTGAATTGTTCAAACCAAGCTACTCAACACCTTGGTTTCTCTTAAACAGATAAGTCGCGATATTACCGACTTATTGACGGTGTGCTCGCGAAATTACTCCGACCTATATCGAGAAGCGTGTTCGTTATAAACGGACCAGCGTTTCTCAGATTGGCACTGCCAAAACCTTGTCTGCGGGATATTAAAAGTAAGAAGAGCTAACACCGTACTGAACCGGGTTTGGAAACCTAGGGGTAAGAAAAAAATAACAAAAACGTGAAGGCAGTGATTATATATAGAAATGAAGCTTTAAAAAGGAAACATGGAATGAAACAAGTTTCACTAAATTTCCCATTATTCTCTGATTCATTCTCCGATATTTAATGTACATCTTAATAATTATCGACAATCTTTGTTTTTTCAACAAAATCGGGATTGGCTAAATTAAAGTTCTTCGTGAAACGTTACATTGTTAATTTACATTTTAATGGAACAATCTATCCACAACATATATTAATAGCAGAATTATATTAAAATTAGCTGAGATTTATGCCAAAACCTGTTTCCCATGAGATTTTCGACAATATAGCGTAACAATTTAAGGTAAAGTATTGTTAATTTTTACCATTCTTATACATAGACATACGTAAACACTACGTAGACCTTTCTTTTTTTTATAGAATTTAAAGAATTTTTAACGTGATAAACAAATATTGAAATTAACTAATCAAAAAAAGTAAAATTGTTTCTATACAGAATATAATGTAAATTCGGGTAAATGCAGATTTTTCTTTTTATGTGAAGTTCATTTAACTTTAGTTTCCTCTAACACTATACTTACACTTATACTTACCTAGAGTTGGCGTAGGACTTTCCGTTTACTCCCGCTTATTCAAAACTTAATACTGTAATAAACAAATCAAATATTTTCAAGCACCCGTTACTAAAAACACGACATATAAAGTTATGCCTTGATTTGTCCAATATTGACATAGATTTTGGATACCAGTGAATGATGACGTTGGTAGCTATATACTGGTAAATACCGTTAGGGTTAGATCAATATGCAAAATAATAGATGTCAATAGCCACCAATAGGTTAACCTTTGAATCAACATAACCCTTTTTTATTGGATACTAACGCTAATCATGTGCCTAGAACCTGACAGTAGTACCGGTAGAAAACCCAGGATTTGAGAAAATTCACATCACTACCAGTGAATCACTCTTATTATTAATGCTTTTTTGTATTTCTGATTTTGGTTTTTTAATCTCTATCGTTATCGCTATTAAGAACGAAACATCTTAAAATAATTAGACGCTGAAATTCTATACTAAGCCATCACGTGAATAACAGTCCAATGCGCCTTAAAAACTATCGCATAAGTAAAATTCTTATAATTTGATATCAGATACATGCACTATAAGTTACTAATCATATTTTCACTTTTGCTTTACAAAGAGTCGTAAGGTTTTAAGGTTCGTATGATGCTAAACATACACGTAATTAACAATATCAATATGTTCAAATTTTATGCAGGAGGTTTTAAAAAGCTTGTTGATAATTCAATATAGCAACATAAGTTCTATAAAGTTATCGATTGATTTGCATAAAAAGGTTACCGCCTTAAAAATTAACTGATCGTCAGGTATAAACCTCCTGCCATATTGACATCAATGGATTTTTATAATTGGTTACGTTTTAGGATTTTCCAAATTGCACACATGTTCCTGTCATTTGGTTCTACATAACTACAATTGTGCTCTCGGAATTTCGTTTTTTTTGCCGATCGTAAGGAGACAAACATTCTGCGACATTTGCATATCAAATGCTGTGAGCCCTGAATTTTTGTTTTTTAACCAGTCTTATACTGTACAAACATAAAATCAATTAATTATGTAATGTTGATTAATCATTTTAAGATGTACGTATTTACATACATGCCATTATTTCTAATCCAATAAGGAAATATAATATTAACTTGCTTAAAGTTTGATTAAATATATTATTGCAATTTATGAAATTTAACACTACGTAAAATTACATTAATTAATTACATTATTTTAATACCAAATTATTTAACCAATCAATATTAATGTTTACATGTCACCATTACAAAAGAAAATAATATTATTAACTGATATTTTATATGAATTGTGATTAAATTTTTTAATCAGAATGAACTGATCGATATCAAAATATTTTATATACAAATTTGTATGTTAATAAAAATTTTTTTAAATTGCTTAAAAAATTAATTATTTTGATGTTCTTTTCTGAATGTCGATTAGCTAAAATAAGCGCATTTGCCATTATTTTCATTCCTCAGATCCATTAATATTCACGAAAAAAATGTACTAAATGTACTCATCTCTGCGAATTATTTTACTAATGTCAATAAACAAAGTATATTTTTTTTAAATGTAACAATAAACAGAATTTGAACCATATATTGAAAAATTAGATTCCATAAAGCAATATTTATTATTTAGAGCTGTTCGTTATAATAATATCTAATATTGAATTATGTATCTACCAGAATTCTTGTTTTCGGCAGATTTCAAATACTTTTCGATCATTTTAAAATACACTAGAATAAAAAATAAGGTTAGATAAATTTCATTAAATACAATATTCGACAATGTTTGATCAAATAATAAAAACCAGAGATTACTTACATTAATACCAAATGAGAGCCGTGACGACCATTTCCTCGAAGATTTATTTAGAATTAACATTTATCTAATAATAATGTGAAGAACACAAACACAGCCCACTTTAAAATTGCTTCGAAGAAATAGATCAACCTATTCATCTCGGTGAAGTCCCTAGGAATTGTTGCACTATCCACTTCTTTAATATAGTAGGTGCCTGTTTATTATAATACAAGTTTTTTGTTTTTAAATACAACTCGATATAATAAAATTAGAAAATCACCTACCTAAGTAGCCAAGAACATACATATGCAAGCTCCGCTTAAAACTAGAGACGCCAAATACCCTCATTTCAGGAATGGTAACCCTGCGGCTAGTCACTCTATTTCTACCAATAGTTTTTTTAGGTTCTTTGCAATTTTGCACAAATTTTGGGTTTTTTTCTTTGTTTTAACTTTACTGTATACGGACGTGTATCTTCTACATACACGATTTGATACTTATCGGATCCACTAGTAAATCCAACACCGTCTTCCTTTTGACGTTCAACATGATTGGCCGATGGGATTTCCCCACTATTCACAAGCAACAAAATATAGTATAATTATCTTGTTTTTATAAAAGGCATAGTTTTTCATAATGCCATAATAATTATATATATATAAAAAAAAAAAAACTCAACCAAGTATAGTATAGTATACTTCAACACAGTGCCACAAGGCCACTTTAATGCAGGTAAGGTCTCCATACTATGTAAAGGGTTCATGTGACCCAATGAAAATGCTTGCAAACTAAATCAATCAAAAATAAATCAATGTACATAAAAATATTTCTGTCGCTATCTGCCATGACATATTAATTAATAAAAATTCAATATTGTCAAGAGTTCGGATTATTACCAATTTGGTAGTTGTTTCTTCGTAGTTCTTCGCATTTATAGCTGTTTTCAAAAAAGTGTAATCAGATGCAAACCACTATATCATGGGAAAACTACATGATTTCCCTGATTTTCTTGATTCCGTGAACATGGAAAATCGAGAAAATCAAGAGATTTTCCATGATATAATGGTTTGCATCTGGTTACACTTTTTTGAAAACAGCTGTAATTTATCTACCGCATCAGGCCATTGTTGATACTTATTGTAAAAAAGATAATACGTATTAGAAGATAATTATAAATGAATGAAGTGGTAATTTCATTAATAAGTTCTAAAAAACAATCTAAAATACTATTGAAATTAAACTATTAGAATTAGTATATCTTTATACGTACTTGCGAAAAAAAATTATGCGTTTCCTCCGGAATTAGTCTATCATATTGTTCCGAAGAATTAGGATATTTTTTGTTTTTTAAAATATATTTAGCAAATTTTCCTTTTGGGGTAAGATCCATGACACG
The DNA here is from genome assembly GCA_910591775.1 of Dentiscutata heterogama. Taxonomy (NCBI): domain Eukaryota; kingdom Fungi; phylum Glomeromycota; class Glomeromycetes; order Diversisporales; family Gigasporaceae; genus Dentiscutata; species Dentiscutata heterogama. The sequence goes on along the minus strand of CAJVPU010000889.1, from coordinate 5,713 downwards.
TACGTATTTGTTTTAGCTAAATCGTCGTTGTCATCTTCCTCTTTATATTTTTTAAAAACATTCATTATTTTGATAAAAAAAAATTATAGTCTACTTGGATTTTTTTGTTAAGAATTCCGTTCTAAAGAAAATTTAGTATTAAGAATTCAATATAAGGAAGTGGATAAAATGTATCATTATCTGTATTACCCGACGAAATTTCTTCGTTGACTTTATCCTTAATTTACAATATGAAATATATAGTTAATAACAATATTTTATTAAGTAGCAATATCCCTGCTAGTAATTACAATAGATTATTTTGTGAACCTTGTCAAATGGTAATAAATATTACTGGGAAAGCCACCTTTGCGATATAGCTTAGATGGCCCAATCATAAGAATTGTTTCTTTTTATAAATAAGAAAACACATAATTAATTCCTTGTCTAGAATTAATAGACCTTATTTAAAGAAATTCTTTAGATTACACGTTGTGGCCATATAATGACCACTCTCGCCAAATAATTTAAGTTGTATTACTGGGAAAGCCATCTTTGCAATATAGCTTAGATGGCCTCACAAGAGCAACCATAAGAATTGTTTCTTCTTATCTAGAACTTATTTAAAGAAATTCTTTAGATTACACATTGTGGCCATATAATAACAACTCTCGCCAAATAGTTTAAGTAGATATTACTGGGAAAGCCACCTTTACAATATAACTTAGATGGCCTCACAACGGAAAACAAAGAATTGTTTCTTCCTATAAATAAGGAAAGTACATAAATAATTCCTTCTCTAGAATTAGTAGACCTTATTTAATATATACCGTTGTGGCCATATAATAACACTCACCAAATAACTAGATGATTGATCTTTGTAAAAAAACCGCAAGATATGCTTACAGTTTGTTGGCTTTTTTTTACTGGACCGTTTTTTAAATTGATTTAAGGGAATCTTTCTTGTCATTTTTTATAAAAAGTTCATTTTTTGAGGAATTACGAAAAGTAACTAAGTATCGAGTAAATAAAATTCGTTGTTACTTAAAGATCGATGTAAACAAACCCTTGCCCGGGAACAGGGACGATGATTTTCTGCGGTGATAAATATTCAATTCCGTCCGTGATAAAATAAATTTCTGCATAATTTTACGCTCCAAATTTATGAATTCTGTATTAATCCGTGCATTAAAATTTATGAATTCTGCGTTTGTTATAATAGAGAACTCAAATATTCTGCAACCATTATTACTTATTTTTCGGATTATTTCGGATATTATTCAAAAATTTTAGCCTGACCACGTTCATCTTTTAAGTTCGTTTATTTTCTACGTCGGAACTTTTCGGAGGATATAGGTTTGGAATTGTTTACCTATAAATCATTACATTCTGTGATATTTCCGTGCCATATTCCTACTTTCTGCGACAATTAGGGTAGGTGGCATGGGTCCTTGGGCATGCCCTATCATGTGATCACAAAAGGATCGTCATGAATATGATTGGTTGATTTCTGCAGTAATAAATTGTCGTGATTCTGTTCATAATATTGCTTATTTTTCGGATTATTTCAAAAATCTTAGCTTGACCACACTCGTCTTTTAGGTTCTATATTGGAAAATTGTTTTTTGACCATGTACTTATAAATCCCTACTTTCTGCGAAGATCTGTTAATACCCAAATGTTTAAAATTACTCTAACTGACAAGCCTACTAAGTCTTTTTAACTATTTTTCAACAAATATGCTTTGAAAGTACATATCATATTTGACGAATTAAATCTTAGAAATGAATCATATGTATTAGTGTAATACCGATAAATAGCTTATCAAATTTGGCCGAACTGACTTTGGCAATTTTTTTTAGAGTGTCCAAGAATTTATAAAAATAGCTGTAAACTATAAATCACACAATAATTTCAAAAATTTTTTTAAAAAATAGAATATGCATAATAAACAATATTTATTATTATTACAGTATTATATTTCTGTATTTTACAATTGCGCCAAATAATTATTGGATGATTTTAGCATGTTACGATATTCTCAAACCCAAGTATAGAATTATCTAACCTAATTAGAACACATGCCGAATATTAAAACTTGGGGCTTCAATGACAAAAATAGAAAATGATTTTAATTATTTAATTGTCAGGTTTTTTCAGAATTCTAACTATTAACCCAAATTTGGAATTATCAAATTTGTATACACAACCTAATTGAGTATATCGTGAAAATTTCCAAATCAACAACTGCGTATTTAAAATAAATTATCATCTTTGTAATTATGCACAATTTAACCATCATTATTATAATTAAGATCATTATTGATGAATAACCACTAATAAAGAAAATGATTATTATAAGACTAATAACTAAATATGTGAGAAAAAATTTTTCAAAGTCCTAAAATAATTATATAAAATATGATATTAATATGAATCAGTGATAAAGGATTGATTTATATATATTATTATTTATTATTTATCTGAATATAAAAATAAAGAATTTTATTTTACTTATCTAAAAACAAAGGAATTATTATTCTATCTATTTAAAAATTTATCTACATCATGTTATCTGATCAAAAAAAAAAAAAAAGTAAATATTACAAAATGTTAATTGATACGAATGAATAAAATTATATAAAGACAACTTATCTGAAAGTCTAATTCCATTGTGTTATTTGTAATACTAATATATATATATAAATTATAAGAAATCATTAAATAAAATTGTTAATCATATCACTATGCAAGCCCTCTCAGGTTTTACTATGCCTCTTCCAACACAAGGTTTGTGTTGGTCTGGTTTTTTCTGCTCTGAAAATAAAATAGGAGGAAATAGATACGCCGCAAAATACAAATATTGTCTAATTGAACTAAGCAGTAGACCTGAAAAGCTTCATCAGCATGTTCTTTGGTATAATAACTGGCCCATCTCCGAAAGAACCACTTATCTTCACAAAGTTGCTGAAGAAAGCTCTTTATCTCACAAGCACACCCATGATGAAGATGATACTTTAGTCGATCTAACTATCCAAGAAAATAATAGCATATCAGAATCATTTACATCCCGCCCTTATCAAGAATCTATTATTAAATGGTTCGCACCATCCTTATTTCAAGCACAATCTGAAAAACTCTATCAAAAACTTCTAAAGGCCATGATTTACAGAAATAATTCTTTTTACCTTTGTTGAGAATCTATATTTTCTTAATGAATTAAATCCTTCTTACCATCCTCCTTCTCGAAATATGATCAAGAGGCATCTTTTAACCAAGATGTTTTCTAACCATACTCTAGAAAAATTAAATACCCTCTCTACTCTTACAGATCTTACAATTTCTCTCGACAGATGGACTGATAATTCAGGAAATTCAATCTATAGGTTCATGGCCCTCAAAGAACATCAAGAGTTTGTGCTCAATATTTAGAATTTATCTGCATACCACCACACTGCAGAATTTCTTAAAAAAAAGATAATAGAAGTTTTATCTACAAATGGTATCCAGACATCATCCATTATTGCCTGTGTCACTGACAATGCCTTGAATATGGACAAAATGAGAAGACTAATTCATGTAAATATAAATGTATTAAAAATATTAAAACCATCATGGCTTATGTTGTGACTAGTCATGACATAAACCATGACAATTTTTGATTATATATCTATTATAAAGCTATAAACTTACACATATCACAAAATTTAATAAACTCACTTTAATATTATTCCTATTTGTTGCTGTTTGCATGTCTTTAACTTGATTGTTAAAGACATTGCTGGTTTCTCTAGTATCATTCCTATATGTAAAAACAATCAAAAGCTTGTTAATTTTTTTACTTCATCACATATTTGGAGTAGAGAATTGCAAAATTGGCAAAAAAAAATCGTAACATCAAATATTTCTTATCCACATTTTGCGAGACAAGGTGGTATTCACTTGCTAAAGTTTGTTTAAGGTAGCAACCTATGAACAAGGTTTCCAGCACTGTCTTTTGTTAAGTAAAACTTTAAATTATAAATATCCCAAAATCAAAAACACTACCATCAAAAATCTTATCCGTGATAAATATTACTTTGCCACAAATGATTTACTGGCAAAAGTAATTAAGCTAGTCATTGATACCATTAGTAGACTAGAATCAAATGATTCTACTCTTGCCGATATTTTCAAAGAGCTTATTTATATCTACCAGCAAATATCTCAACTTGAGATTTCTCTTACTAATTTTAAAACCTACGCCCTCTCTATTATAAGCAAACATGCAAGAGAGTTTGATTATGATATTTACTTTGTTGCACTCTTCCTTTTACCAGCCCACAAATAGTTAGCTATATCTAGAAAAATAAATGAAGAAACAATTAGCCATGCTATACTTGAATTGACTATAGTGGGGGCTTCAGAAAAAGAGAAGCAAGTCTCTTATACAAAGAATTAATTGATTATAAGAATAATAATCCTCCATTTAATAATTCTCTTTCGAGTTCTTCACAATCTCCACAATCATTTTGGGCCAAATTTAAAGGGTGTGCACCTCTTTTACATCGTTTTGCAATGAAACTTCTTGCTAATATCCCTTATAGTACTAGCTATGAACAGCTTTTCTCAATGCTTGGTTTGGTTAAAACAAAAATAAAAAATAATTTAATGCCTGAAAATCTTTCAATAATTGGTCAGTTTAGAAACAAACTCAAAAAAGCTATATCTAATATTAAAAATAAATTTAAAAAAACTATATCCAAACCTTTATATTACAATGATGGAAGTATCAATATTTTCTTCAAAGAGAATCTAAATGAGCTAGAAGAATTGGATGAAGAGCTAGAAGTTATAATAGAACAGGACAAGTTGTCTATTATGGAAGAATTTTTTGATTTTGCAGCACTTGAGAGAGATCAAGAATTTCTTGAAGATTTAGCTCAGGTTAACTTGGAACCAAATGATCTTGAATGGTCCATTGATGACATTATTTTTTAAAGCTAAAAAAATAAATATAATTTATATTAAACAAAAACTTGTAATTTTTAAATAAATTTTTAATTATTAAAATAAAAGAATATGTATACTGTGCTCATGTTTTACATAGTAAAAATTAATACAGATTTTATAGATCGCAAAGATATTAGTATTTAAAAATCGTTTCACCTTGCTTACTAATAATTTTTTTTAGCCAATTTTTGTAGCAAATAGTTATTATGATGCTGTAAAAAGAAGTTATGGTTTAAATTTTTAATTCACAATAAAATTCACTTTTTAATTAAAAGTTTATATGTAAAATTTAAAAAAAATCTTTAATTAATAATTAAAAATATAAAACTATAACTTCTTTTTACAGCACTATAATAATCATTTTCTGCAAAATTGACCAAAAAAAATTGTTAATACGCAAGGTTTTAAATACTAATATTTTGTATCAATTTTGCTTATCTATGTATAAATTAATTTTTACTACAACACTTTGATTAATTAGTCCAATATTAACATGTTACATAAGCACAATTTATATACTAGAGGCATGCCCCAAAGCACAATCATCACCAAAATTTGCAAGGGGATTACTATCGATGTTAATCGGTTATTAGATAGTAATCAATATAAATACCCCCTGACGATGACTATCGAGTTAGTTAGTAATCGATATATATCGATATATCTGTCATGCCTCAGATCAATTCTTGCGTCAGATTAAAACCGGCCTAAGTTAGATTAGGGTTAGGGTAAGAATCTGGGA
>CAJVPU010000888.1:0-14926 GCA_910591775.1 Dentiscutata heterogama | reverse complement strand
AGGGCTATGCCCTTGTAAAGTTCACCCAAACCCCGGTACCCACTTCACAGCATATCCCCGGTACTTCGGTTCCCCTCTGCTTTTGGTTCCAGACTCCCAATCCAGATGGCCCGGAAGGACTGTGACCTGTCCCTGGTTCATCGGCTCTGCTATGACCTTTTCCTCTGGTTAGCCCGGCGGCCTGGTTGGTGGATCGGCTTTACCACAGACCGATCGTGCTCTGTCCGGTTCTTTCACTTCGGTTTCCATTTTCTGGGTCTAGCCTTTACAGTAGTATAACATATAACTTAAATTATCACAGAATTGAATATTAATTTTAAAATTCATATAATTATTATCCAATTGCACAATTGTATAAATAATTTATTAAATATCAATACAGCAAGCAATTATATTAAATTTTTGCAAAATTTGATCAAAGATATATTATTTTGCAAACTGAAATAATAAGATTAAGAAATTATATAATAGTAATAAATATTAATATAAAATAGCAGACCAAAAAAAAAAATCATTTCTTTACAAATCTGACTTTGTTCTAATTATAGTAATTTTGTCTAAAATATAGAAATAAAGATTTAATATAATTTGCTAGACAACAGAAAATTTTAAAAATTTGTATTTGTATATTTGTTTACTATAATAGAAGCTTACAGATTCTATAGTATAGTAGCATTGGTTTTAGATTATTATAAAATATTATCACTACTTGTGTCTCAGATTAATTTATTTTTCTATAGTATAGAAAATAACATTTAAAAAATATAAAAACAACTTGCTTTGTAGTAATTAAATTAAATTCTAAAACAATTATACTTACAAATAACTATACTTACAAAAACTTCTATATATAGGGTTAAGTTAATAAAAACCAAGCAAATATTTTTTAATAAGTTTTTTTTTAAAATTTTAAACAAGAATAACTTAACAAAAACTTGATCAAATTCAATAAAATTTTTTTTAAAATAATTCTACAAGTTTGTAAAAATTATTAAAAAAATTTTTATTAAATTTGGTCAAGTTTTCATCAAGTTATTCTTGTTTAAAGTTATAAAAAAATTTTATTATAAAAAATTTGATTGATTTCTATTAACTTACTCCTATATACTTTTTATATAGATTTTTATTTAACTTTTTTTTTTATTTTATTTTATTTTTTTTAATATATTATTATTAGAATTAGATTATTTTCTAGAAAAGTGTTAAAACAACAATTGAAAACTACTACTTTTACAATAATGAAGCTATTATAATATTATAAAATCAATATATATATAGAATTTTTTGATAGTAAATAAAACTATTTATTATCCTTACTTGTCAGTTATTTATTAAATATTTTTAAAAGCTCTTTGTTTATACTAATATTATTTCTACTGTTTTTTTTTTTTTTTTTAAATTTAATACTGTTTTTTTTTTTTTTTTAGATTTGACTAAAATTTGATATTTAGAATAGTATAGCTATTGTTTAGCTGAAATTGGTAAAAAAAATTCTATACTTCTATACTAAAAACCAATATCTAAATAAAAATAAGAAGAGAAATATAGAATTTTTATAGCTATTGAGCAGGTAAGCTTGATATTTACAAATATATATTTGAATAATATCTTTAAAGATAGCTTATCATTATTTGTATTTTATTATTATACAAGCAATTCATCAATATTGTCTTTCATACTACCAGTATTATTGACTTTCATACTACTGTTACAAAGCAGGTTGTAATACAGAGCAATACTAGCATAGCATAGTATAGAAAATATTCTATTATTGTATTATTTGTTATATTATTATATTATATTATAGCATTATAGTTATTATTATATTATTATATTATTATTTATAGTTAATTATATTTAGTATAGAAAAGATTCCATTAGGTAAAATAATATAGCACAGTAATACTGTGGCTAAGTAAAATAGTATGCGATACAAGTGCCTCCGAGTGCTTCTATACAAAGTGCCTCTGAGTGCCTCTATACAAAATGCCTCTAAGTGCCTCTGTACAAAGTATCTCTGAGTACCTCTACACAAAGTGTCTCCAAGTATCTCTATACAAAGTGCCTCTGAGTACCTCTACACAGTATAGCAATTATACCATTACACTTTTATCTGTAAAAAAGTTATAAAAAGGAAGCCTTTTGTCTTTTCTGCTCAAGTTAGAGTTTCCTACCCTTTTATAAAAATTAGCTTCACCTCTTTACTCTTCTCTACTTGTAAAGTGTAATATTCCTCCTTTAGGGTAATTCCTATAGGCAAAGTTATTACCATGAATTGTTATTAATAAATATTATTATCTATATACTGTTATTATCTCGAACCATTTGCCTCCTGCTGTGAAGTTAAAATATACACTTTACATCCACCCTGTATATATTCATAAAGTATATTACTACACTGGGTGACCTTGTTACTTTGCTATATTTATACTAAGAAGGCTATAGCATTGTAACATTTTAGTACCTTCTGGCAGAAAATTAAAAGAAAAACCCCAAAGAAACTACTCTTGACAGAATTTTTAGTAGAAAAGTATAAAATCTTAGAAGATTTTATCAAGGTTTACTAGAAACTATCTTTCTTGGATTATCTTTGAACTACAACTACTCTCTTGGAAATTATTGCAGGATTGGCTATTGAAAAAAAAAAAAACCAATTGAAATTTAAGTTATTTTTAAAGATATAAAAACTACTAATCTATATTTATTTTTTTTGAAGCTTGGAGAGTTTATACTTTACCTCTTGCAAGTCGCTGACATAGTAAAATTAAAATTATTTTTGTTATTGAATCAAATTGAAATTTTAAAATTTGTTAATTAACATCATTACTCTTTGTTATAATTATTTAAATTCTTCTTCACACGCATACTATTTTATTATTATTATACTTCTATTTATTTATTTATTATTTAACTATAATATTTATAATTATCTCTGGAAGATAATTTTCTTTCGCATTACTACTAAACTATTCGAAGTTTATTATTTTTATAGTAGATCTTGTAACAGAATTTCATAACCAAAATATTGTTAATCACCAAGCACAACACCAACTTAACTCTGCTCTTGCTACTACTGTACTCCAAACTAACACACCTGATTATTCTTATACTGAGTGTTTTCAACCAAACCATGTTAGCCCTTAACTTAACTTTGGTATTTTCTGGACTTGATACTCTACTAGTTATTATGCTGAATTCTATATTCACATTATTCAAAACAACCTTAATCAATTATTGCTAACATATAAACCATTGGCTGCTCGAGTTGCTGCTAGAAATACTATTTTTAGTTGCCAATACAGAGCAAATATTGGCAGTGCAAGGGATATTGTTACCACCTTATTTCATAGATATACATCTTTTCAAAATATTCTTAAAATCTAATACTTTGACAGAAATCACTATGATAATTATATTGATAACCCTAACTATAGAAGAATATATACTAGACCTATTGTATATCAGAATTTTTCTCAAACAAGTTGCAGATACTTTAGATCTCTATAGTGGTGATAGAAAAGAACATAATAACTCACCTTACCAACCTTATCAATTCCTATACAGAAGGAATAGTTCATTGACTATTCATCATACTCATGATAGAATTCAACCCCAATTACCTAGAATTTATCTAATAAACCCAACTCAATTTCAAGAAGTTCTATAGCTTATACTCCACTTGTAACTTCACCTTCATATTTATTAAACCTCTCACAAGAAAGAGATATAAACCAAGAAAGTGAACAATCTATAGGAATTTTTGACTTCTTTCAATTACCTAATCTAGTCTCAAAAGAAGAAAGAAACTCTAATTCTAATACTTTTTGTGACAAACTAAAGGAACAAGTTGATAACAATGAACTTGACGAAGCACCTGCTGATAATATTCCTATTGCTAATAATAAAGCACTAGAAGAAATATCAAAGCATCTCTTGATAATGAAGAACAAATAAATATTAAAGAAATGAATGCTACTGCTGAAGCAATAACCAGGCTGGCTAAAGCTCTACAAAGAGGAGGAACTGGTGAAAAGAACCTTGTCAAGATAGACCCCTTTACAGAAGATAGTACCCAAGACCCACTAGATTGGTTAGATGAATTCGAACATGCTGGACAAGCTAACTATTGGAAAGAAGCTCAACAACTCAAAATAGCAAAAGTACACATGAAGGAAATTGCTGCTGAATGAGTCCGTGGATTTACTGCTATCCAACTCACAGCATATAATGATCTAGCAAATTGAGCTACCAGTTTCAAACCTTTATTTACAGATAAGTTTTGCACTACTCGACAAAAAGCTATATAGCAACAACAATTCTTCAACCTTAAACAAAGAAGTGACTCAGTTAATGCATATATTGCAAAATTTAAGAATCTTAACTAGAAAGTTACAGGTTTATCCCTAGCATTTATTTGACAATATTTTATATAAAGATTATGATCTGAGTATACTATGCTTGTACAAGCAGCTGGCCTAGATGATATTAATACTATTATAAATGCTGCCAGAAATTAAAAAACAGGAAAACATATTATTGCTCTAGAAACAAATACCAAAGAAGCAATTGCCAAACTTACAGACCAAATTGCTTAATTGAGTATTAATATTGCCCAACAACAACAACAAAAATCAGCTTATATTGCAGAAACAAAACAGAGATTACCCAGAACCAATTTTAATTATCACTATTGTGGTAAAAAGGGATATTACATAGCTAACTGTTATCAAAGAAAATTAAAAAGAAATAGAAACAATAGAAGAAATAGAAATAGCAACTATAATTAAAGAAGCAAGTATAATAATAGACCTAATGATTATAGAAGATCCAAGAGTAGAAGTCAATCACGTAAAAGATATAGAAGTAGAAGCAGAGATAGAAACTATTCTCAGAATAGAAGCAGATCTAGGGATAGAAGCCAAGAAAGATGAGAACCCAGATCTTATTGCTTACCCTCACCCTACTATCAGAACATAAACATGGCAGAAATATCAAAACCTAACCCTAACTCTATACTATCTAATAACAATTGGGAAAGATTTTTAGACAACTATTCTATTCGTATAGCTTTCACCACCTATATTACCGAAATGAACTAAGAAAACACTAAACTAACCACAGAAGACGACAACAATATTATCCCTGTCAAATGTTTTGTAGATTTGAAGAATCATACTTACTCTGCTACTATCGATAGTAAAGCTTCTGTTTGCATGATTGCTCACAAAGTTGTAAAAGAATTAGAATTAAAAATAGACAAACCTTCAAGAAGTTTAATTGTAGCTACCACAGGAACTATCTCTTGATCTCTTGGAATCATTAGAAACCTACTTGTTAAGATTTAAAGTAGAATTATTCCTATTGATATAGAAGTAGTACCTGCTATCTTATACTCATTACTTTTGGGAAATGACTGGTTTAGAAAAGTTAAAGCAAACTATAACTAGAAAAATCACCAATATACTAGGTATTGGAAAGTAAAGAAGCTCATAATTGATACTTCTTAAAAGCAAGAAAAGCCTAAAGAAAAGCAACCTACTTGCATTACCTCAGAAGACTTTAAACTATATAAACAGGAATATTTAACCCCTCAAGAAGCCTATGCCTTTACTACAACAAATAAAGGAGAGGAAGGATGGACTATCTATATATTCCAGTATAGAAGCTTACCGAAATGTAAAAGTTGTAGTCTTAGAGACTACTAGTATAAAGACTGCCCACAGAATAAATACAAATATTGCCACGAAATAGGCCATATTGTTATTAATTGCCCAAACAAACAAAATAAAAAAGCCAATTGTAAAAATTGCAACCAAACTAACCACCTATTCAAGGACTGCCCCCAGAACTTGTGTTTTGGTTATAAGCAATTGGAACATATTGAAATTAATTGTTCTTTGGTACAACAAAAATTAGACAATCTAACTTATCATTGTAGTTGTGATAGAATTCAGATAGAAGCAAAAAGGCTTGATCATTATAGCAGATGTAAAACTCATCATTGCTGTCAATACCTAACTCTACAGATACCAGACAAGTTATATCTTTTAGACAACCAGCTTACTTGTACTGTTTGTTATAAAACATTCTATAAAGAACTAGAATTAAATAACCTACATAGTTAAGAATACTATCAAAATAGACTAGAAAGAGGAACTCTTGTTCATTGTAAAGTTTGTAATTATCAGAAACCTAGAATTAGAATGCATCAATTAGAAGCATTTGAGAAGAGCTTTGGTTTTGTGAATTAGAGTATATGTATGCATACAAAGTATGCCAAGATCTAATTTACAATAAAAACTATGAGATTTGGACGAGAATTAAACATTATACCAAATCTAGCCAGAATGCAGAATACCAATACAATCTTAATCAAAGTAAAATTTATAGACTAGCTTAAGCTTTATTAGAAGAGAAAAATCCTAGCCAAATAACAGAATTACTAATAGAACAAAATAATGACAAATATAATAATAATTGAACTACTGATAAAATTGATATTCTTCTTTGAACAAACTAACAAGCAACTTTAACTAAAAAGGAAGAAGCTACTCTGCAAAGAATTTTGCAAGAATCATTTAATATTACACAACCTAACTTTGATTCCCACAAGGCCTTAGAGAATTTATATAAAAACTTTGAAAGCAAAGTAGCACTTTGCTTAGAGTGTCTTCATGCCAGACAAACTAAAGAGTTAGATATAAACCAAGAACTTTGCAATGAGTGTTATCAGGAGCTAAATAAGTTAACACTTTTAGAAAATATAGAACCAGAAGCATCTACTTCTAATACTTCAATGAAAAATGAAGAAAAAATTGAATTAATAACTAAAAACAAAGAAAAAAAAAAGAAGCAGATCCAGAAACCCAACAAGAAATTATTGAGCAACTAGAAGCACATGTTCAATATTTAGAAGAGATAAATAAACAATTAACAAACTTCTTCAAAGACCAAATTTTATACCACCAAGAATGAGCCAAATATTATTCTAAACTATACTCTTGACAAAATTTTTAAACTATTCTAGACATGATGAAAAACTACTTGAAGACTTAGAAGATTTACCAATAGAAGAACAAGCCTTGTAGCTAGCTCTACAAAAGAATATAATTAAATATAACTTTGTATATACTATAGACACCCTAATTCTATATGAGGAATATGTATTAGAAAAGACTAATATTAGACCATTAATTAAGAAACAGAGAAAAAAATTTATAGCCTTATTAGAAGAATTTGCAAACCTATTTGCAAAAGATATTTCAAAACTAGAATGTACCAACCTAGTATAGCACAAAATTTATACAGAAGATATACTCCCAATAAAATCTCAACCTTATAACATATCTCCAGATGAGCAGGATTTCATCAAAGAAGAAATAGGAAGGATATTGGAAAGTAAAATAATTCGACTCTCAAAAAGCCCATAGGTATTACCTGTTGTTCTTACAGAAAAAGAATGGCAAATTGAGATTTTGGATTGATTATAGAAAACTTAATGGGATTATTAAGAAGGATACCTACTTATTACTTAGAATTCAAGAAATGCTAAATACTTTATCAGAATCAAAATGGGTTTCAACTCTTGATCTTGCTAGTGGATATTGGCAAGTTAAAATGGATCCAAAAAAACTATATTTATTTTACAGTATGGGATATATAAATTTAATATTATACTCTTTGGACTTTGCAATGTCTCTGCTACATTTCAATGATTAATAGATCAAGTTTATAGAGGAATTGCCTGAAAGTTTGTAGTTGTGTATCTAGATGATACTAATATATTTTCTAGAATATTTGAGAAACATTTAGAATATTTAAAAATAGTATTTAGATATATTAGAGATGCAGGATTAAAACTTAATATAGAAAAGTGTAATTTCTGGATGAAATATTTATCTTTCTTAGAACATATTATTAGTGAAAATAAAATAGCCTCAGATTCAGCAAAAGTAGAAACAGTACAAAAGATCCAACCTCTAACTACTATTATTAAACTACAATCATTCTTGGATATTATCAACAATTTATCTGAAACTTTTTATCAGTAGCTCAACCACTAAATCAACTACTGTATAAAGATGTACCTTATTATTGGGGAAGTAAACAACAACAAGCATTTGATATATTAAAAAAAAAACTTATAACAGCATCTGTATTAGTCTACCCAGATTTTAGCAAGAGATTTATACTTGCTACAGATACTTCATATCATAGATTTGGAGCTACTCTTAGCCAAAAAGATAGAGATAGCAAAGAGCATCCTATTGCTTATGCAAATAAAAGTCTTTAATCTGCTAAACAGAATTATTTCACAACAGAACTTGAATATGCTGCTATAGTATAAGCTATAGAACATTTTCATAGCTATTTGAAAACTACTAAATTTACTCTCATAACAGATCATTTAGTATTAAAATGGCTTAAAACTGCTAAACTGAAAGAACAAATCGGACACTAGATTTTGAAACTCCAACCTTATAATTTCACAATTGTGTATAAACCTAGAAGAATTCACTCAAATGTGGATGCTTTATCAAGAATTTAATTAAAATATAATACTATAAATTTAGATTAGTATTATAATTTATATAATTATTTAAACACAGAAACTATATCTACGGACTTTACTATTTACCAATGAAAGCAACTCTAGAACCAAGCAAAATACTTCAAAATTAAAAACAACCTTTTGTATAAAAGGAATAAACAGAATCTAGACAAGCCATTATGAGTTATAAAATAGATAGAAGTAGACTCAGTACTCTATATGATGCATAGCCATCCTACTGCAGGACATTTGAAAATTGATACTATGTATTATAAAATTTTAGAAAGATATTATTGGGATAAAATATATAAAGATATTAAAAAATATATGAAAACTTGTAAAGTTTGCCAAAAACAAGGCAAGTCACAAAGAAAAGAATCTTTATATTCTATAAAGATTGGACAAGCCTTTGAACAAGTTAGAATAGATTTAGTAGAACTATTATCTATTACTGACCAGAAAAATCACTATATTATTGTTGCTACAGATTATTTAACATAATAGCCAGAAGCACAAGCTGTACTAGATGCTAGTGCTACTACACTTGCTCAATTTATTTTTACTGAAATAGTTTGTAGATATGAAATACCTAAAATTATTCTTTCAGATCAAGGACCAAATTTTAGAAGTGATATGATTAGAATTTTGTGTAAAAAGTTCCTAATACAACACAAATTTTCATCACCATATCATCTACAAACTAATGGAATAGTTGAACAATTAAATAGAACATTATATAAATCACTTGCAAAAGTTGTTACAAGCAAGGATTGGGATATTTACTTACCCCTGTACTATTTGCATACTGAACTAAAAAGCATGCAACTACAGAATATACTTTATTTAGTTAGTTTATAGAAGACAAGTTACTTTACTAATTAAACTAATTTTACCAACTTCAGAACCAGAATCAGAAATAGACCTTGAAGATAGTATTTTAACCAGAGCTTATAAGTTAATAGACTGGTTAGAAGAAAGACAAAATCAAGCTAGAAAAAATACAATGGCATCACAACAAAAACAAAAAGAAAGACATAATGCTCGAATAACATCAGTAGAATTTGAAGTCAGAGATAAAGTTTGGATTTAACATAAAGATATTGCCACCTTACATTTTGTCAAATTTGAGGAAAAAAGAAAAAGACCTTATATAATATATGCCAAACTTAGAAATAGCACATATAAACTACAAACTGATAAAGAACAAATATTAAAACAGTATTATAATAGCAATAGACTTGAAAAATATCATAAACAACAAGCATAGAAACCACAAGTTATCATCGAAACTCAATAGACAAAGACTTATAATTTTATTAACAATTAGCCAATTTTATTAGACAATTTATTATATATTTTATTACAACTTTATTAGATTAAATTTAAAAATTAATAATTTTATTATAGAAATAAAAAGAAAAATAAAATAAAGAAACTACAAAGAAAGGAAAAAACACAGCTCAACCCAAGAAAATCCTCGACCATCTTTCAACATACATCGCAACATCAAAATCTCTGCCTCCAAATCTTCAATTTCTATCTCCAAATCAGCAACTCTAACTCACAACCTATTTCGCTCTAAACACAACGTACTCAACTAAGTTTCGTGTTGATAGTTTTGCCGAACCAACTCAACAGGATCATGTTCTTGCTGCTATGTCTGCAGATTTGCCACTTGATTCTGCAAGCTTCGAATTATTGCTTAGATAGATTGGCTATAGTTAGTATAAAGCATCTAAATGACAACAAAAGTATCGTTAGAAAAAGAACACTTTTTTCAAGTAAATACACTTAAAAATGAGAATATAGAAAAAGAATAGAAAAAGGAAATAGCAAAGAGAAAAGTATCCATCCAAGGCCAAATAGTCAAAGGCAACTGAGTGAGCTGAAGCTACTATGAAGTTACCAAGGAAAATTAGCTCACTCGAAATAGATAACCGGCAGTTATCCCGAAAGTATTAAAACCAATGAAATTAAGCTCATAGTCCAAAATATATCTTAGAACAAGCAAGAGAAAAGGCAAGCAAGACAAGAAGAAATTTTTAAGAAACTATAACTAAAAGAAAAAGAAAAAAGTATTAGATAAGAAAAGTTTTTAATGTAAAGTAATAATAGAAGGAAATAGTATCAAGGAAGAAAAGAGTATTAGATAAGAAAAGTTTTTAACGTAAAGAAATAATAGAAGAGAATAATACCAAGGAAAAAAAAAAAATCATGTGTGTGAAAAATTAGAAAATGAAACACATAGAAAACACATATATAAATAGAATTTGGACAGTAAGATAATTTTTCTTATTTTAGAAAAATTATCACACAGTATAAACAAAGAAAATCATAACAATAATGATATAATTTACAAATTTAGAAAAACAAGAAACAAATCAGAACAATGAAGCTAAATTTAGATAAATAAAAAGAGAAGTTCAGTAGACCTCACAAATTTTTAAGGGAGGAAAGGACAAAGAAATGCTAAAAATAGATTAGGCTAAGAAATTTTGCCAAGTTTTGCCAAGCTATGGCTGAAACAAATGCAAAACATGTATAAGATACAAAACAAAACATATATAAACAAATTGTAACATGTGGGAAACACAAAGAGCAAGCATGAGTCAAACAAAATAGAAAAGACATTTCAACTCTATAGCATGAACAATCACCTTAACAGATATTTAAAGGACAAGAATTGGCCTTTCCTAGCTTAATTTCAACAAATTCCAGAATCATTTTATCTTAACAATCTTATAAAACTGATTTGTAAAAATACAAAAATGACTACTTGTTCTACTTGGTTAAATTCCCAAATCTATGAAAAGGTGTGTAAACTCCAACACCTTTGTACCCAGTTACAATATTCAGGAACAATTATTGTTGATCCAGAAACTACAACAATTATGCAGAATGATCATCACATCTGCACCATCCCTGCTGATCATAATAAACCAGTTACCACTATAGTTGATCCATTAGGAAATTTTAAAACTGATCTTATACCTCAAGAGAATAACCAAATATTCCTAGTAAAAATATCATCAGATCTGGATCCAAACAAGTGTTTCAAAGCTATATTAGCCAAATACAAGTTAGTAGCTAATTGTTTGAATCCTAAAAATTATTACCAGATACATGCCTTGGATATGTATACCACATAGGTGCATTATTATGATATTATTAGAACGAACTAGAAGTTTCTATCGGGAAGACTCAGGCTAAAATATACAAATAAGTCTTCTATCTATTTCAAGTATGTAGTTATGATCATATTTATAGAACACTAATCATTAAGGTAAAGAACTTTAATGATATAACAAAAAAAGCATTCGAGAAGCTTATAACTTTCTGCAAAAGTCAAATATAAGTTTAGATTTTACAGAATAAAATCTTAAGAGGAAAAAAATATTACAAAGCAAGTTGTAATACAAAGCAATACTACAGTAGTATAGCATAGAATAGAAAATATTCTATTATTGTATTATTTATTATATTATTATATTATATCATAGCATTATAGTTATTATTATATTATTATATTATTAGTTATAGTTAATTATATTTAGTATAGAAGAGATTCTATTGGGTAAAATAATATAGTACAGTAATACTGCAGCTAAGTAAAATAGTACACAATACAAGTGCCTCCGAGTGCCTCTACACAAAGTGTCTTCAAGTGCTTCTACACAAAGTATCTCTGAGTGCCTCTGCACAAAGTGTCTCTAAGTGCCTCTACATAAAGTGCCTCTGAGTGCCTCTGCACAAAGTATCCCCAAGTGCCTCTACACAAAGTGTCTCCGAGTGCTTTTATACAAAGTTTCTCTGAGTACCTCTACACAGTATAGCAATTATACTGTTATACTTCTATTTGTAGAAAAGTTATAAAAAGATAGCCTTTTGCCCTTTCTGCCCAAGTTAGAGTTTCTTACCCTCTTATAGAAATTAACCCACCCCTTTATCCTTCTTTACTTGTAAAGTATGATATTCTCTTTCTAGAGTAATTCTTACAGCCAAGGTTATTACTATGGATTGTTATTAATAAATATTATTATCTATATATTGTTATTATCTCGAACTGTTTGCCTCCTACTGTAAAGTTAAAATATATACTTTACATTCACCCCATGTATATTTATAAAGTATATCACTATACCAGGTAACTTTGTTACTTTGCTATATTTATACTAAGAAGGCTATAGCATTGTAACACTACTAGCATCATTATCTTTTATACTATTGATATTATTATTACTTTCATTATTTGTAACAATATTTATTGTTTGATTATTGTTATTATCATTATTTATAATAATGTCTATTGTCTGATTATTGTTATTTAGAACTAATAATAATTGATTTTTATAAGATCTGAAATTCTATAGAATGTTATATTACATATATAATTAATTGTTTTTATAAAATTTTTGAAAAGATTTTCTTTTTCTGAGTTTAAATAATATTGTGAATAGAGTACTCATAGTTAGTTGTATTCAATAAATATGACCAAAATATATATATTTACTATATAGCTTTATTTATAAAATAGTATTATTACTAAAATCTATTTTCTTTAGATAAATATTATATAGTATAACTTATATTATTTAATACTTATATTTTATTTTTATTTTTAATAATTTTAATATAAATAATATTTTTCCTTGTATATTATTGCATGGGTTTTTAGCTAGTAATTAAAATAAAAAAATTTTGGTTAAATTTGAATAACTAGTAATCAAGAAATATTTATTATAATTTAAAAAAAAATTTGGCTATAGCTTTTCTTTTATAGGTATCTAAACTTTAAACAAAGATTATTTAACAATTATTTAGTCAAATTTGATCAAAATTTTTTTATTTTAATAACAAAGCTATCTAGCTAGAATAAGCAAGTAAAATCTAATTTAATATAACAAAGTAATCTGGCTAAAATAAGCAAATTAATCTAATATACTAAAAACAATTTGCTAAAACAAACAAGTTAGATCTAACTTGAGTACTTTAGCTAAAATAAGAAATATTAATATACTAAAAGAACTAGTTAGAATAATTACTAGAATAAATAGCAACTAGCTAAAATTAAAACTACTTAAGACTAAAGTAACTCAATTATAATAAATAAATTGAACTACTTCAATATATTAAAGTAAACCGGTTAAAATAAATAATTAAATATATATATAATCTAAACATAAATTTAAATATAGATAAGAATCTAGTAAAAATAAATTTAAATATATCTGTAACTTACTAAAATAACTAAAATAGAAAAATTTTCAAATTTAAAAGAAAAAAAAAATCAAATAATCACTGGATTTGTCAAATTAACTAAATTTGATTTAAATCTAGTAATTAGATCAATTTAGATTCAATTTTGAATCAAACTAGGTTTTTAAATCTAGATTAGAATACTAAATATATCTAATTTTAAATATAAATTTTTGCAAAAAAATTGTTAAAATCAAATTTATTTAAAAATATACATATATAGTTTACTCTTGTTTGTATCAATCTATTTAAATTAGTTTAAATTCATATTAATAGTAATATTAACAAAGAATTATATATATTAAAAGTTGATATATATAAGAGTTTTAATACATAAAATTTTAATAAAAATTAATTTTTCTAGATCACGAAGCATAACCAGAAAACCACTCAGCAGTTTAGAAAATATAATAATACCCAATCCAAAGCACTATAAAGTAGGAGTTGCAACTGGCTCAAACAAAGAAGTTTTGGGCAGAGAAAAAAGAAACAAGTAGAAGTAGAAAAGGAGAAGGAAATTATGGGAATTTTAGCAGATATGCAGGAAAATTCAAAACTATAGAGCATATGCTCGCAACGCATTCCTAAAAGTTGCCCCAGTTGAATTACAGGTAAAAGAGTTGAAAGACACCCTAGAGGCAGAAGAACTCTGCCTAGATTTAAATATGACAAATTATGAGGCCCACAGAATGAATTCGGAAACTAAAAGTGATGAAAACTATGTAAAAATAGCTTTTCACAATATCAATAGGGTTAAAACAAACAATATAAAAATAAATAGTTTATTAGATATAGCAGAAGAAAAAGGTTTGGATATTATAGGGCTATGTGAAATGAATATACAAGATAAAGAAGGACATTGGCTTATTAAAGAAGAAGAAACATATAGAGGCTTTTGGGCTTCAGCTGATAAGGAGAAAAAGAAAGGTTCAGGGGTAGCAATAATTATACATCAAAGAATAGAAAACCATTTGGCTAGAATAAATAGATAGTTACCATATATCATAGAGACAAATTTCATATTTAAGAGAGAGATCTGGTACTTGTTTGTAATTTACGTCCCCCCAAATAATAGAGAAATTGAAAAAGAGATTTGTAAAAAACTGCTTAACAGAATAG
>CAJVPU010000887.1:0-14926 GCA_910591775.1 Dentiscutata heterogama | reverse complement strand
ATAATTAAACCTTATTTTTAAAAGTCTAGTTTTTATTCAAATTTATTTTTAAAGCACTTACCAGTAGTTCTAAAATACACTACTATTATGTGGTTTCGCAAATATGCTATATGTGAAATCACTGTCTGGGCTGTTCACCTTTATCCAATTATATTAAGCATGTCTAAATATTAAAAACCGGTTTTTTACCAGTTTTTACAGGGGTGCTTATTTTCAGATATAACTAATATGTGGGGGTGCTTATTTTCGGGGGGTGCTTATTTTTGGAACTATACGGTATCCAACTATGAACCTTAGCCATGAAGAAAAAATATGCTATAAATAGCCAATAAAAATAATCAAAATATTGAAAGATCTGATCTATATTTTCAAAAAAAATCTAATTCTGGTCAAATTTGTGGATCATTTGGCCTATTAGAGATGAGTTTAAAACTCATCCACAATAGACCAAACGATCTGAAAATTTGACAGGAATTAGATTATTTTGAAAATGTAAATAGGTCAAAATTGAAATTGTCATATGAGATTTTGAAAATTTTCAAGATTCTAGTAAAAATTTCTCTGTAACTACTTAATTAAACTCAGCAAATATTTTATTTTTATCTAAGCTTTTGTAGAATTAAAATATAAAAAAATTTATCAAAATTTGAAATATAGTTGTTGAGAAATCTTTATTAAAATTTTAAATTTTACAAAAATATTAGAAATTTTTTTTTGACTTTAAGTAAAGATTTCTCAGATTTCTCAAAAACCATTGATTCAAATTCTATAGATTTTTTTTTAATTCTGTAAGTTTATAGAATTAAAAAAAATAAAAATTATCAAAATTGAGTACATTTTTGCAAACTGTGATTATTTATTATCAAAATTAGTTATTCTTGCAAATCATCAACAAAAAATTTGCTCAATTGTTAAATAAAGCATGCTTGTCTTTTACTAGCTTACAATAAATATGTCTTAGCCATCACACCAATTTTGCCACCAATTTTAATTAGATAACTGTTGTGGTTGATAAAATTTTGGCTCGCATTATACATTGTTATATAATTTTTGCTAGAATTAAGTTTTTAACTTTTTTATTACAAAAATAGAAATTTTTAGGGAATTAGGCTTATCTCTTAATACGTTAGTAGGTGCAGGCAAATTTGCCTACAAAAAGTTATATATATATATAGGTTTAAAAAATTTTTTATAAAACTTTATATAATATTTCAATATAATGTTTACTAAGGTTTAATACTATTTTTAAACTATAAATTATAAACATTAATTATATTTTTAAAAATTTAGCATAATTTTAATTGACCGATTTTTATAAAATAAAATTAAATAATTAAGTTATTAATATTCAAAAAAAAATTTAAATATGTTGAACTTTTAAAATATTACTAAATCTTTACTTTAAGTATTAATCCATATAAAAAAATAAATATTATAATTTATCTCTATAGCATTATAATGCTATACCTTTAAAAAAACTAAGTTAAATTAAATTTTATTTATTCATAACTGATCTGAATTTTAATCAATTAATCGTATTATATAAATACATCATGCTAATGAAAAATTTGCGTCATAACAAATATATAAAAGCTACTGAATCATGATAAAAAAATTGTGTCAGGCTAATGGTCTAACCATATAAAATATTAAAAATTGCGATATAATATTCCTTTTAACTGCTCTTTTGATGGTTTATTTATATTAAACAATGGATAATTCAGGATTAGATAAATCTACTACTAAACTTGAAACAGCAACTTAATATGTAGGAAAAACATTTCAAAATTGGGAATTATGTGAAACTTTTTTATGTGAGTGGTCCAAGAAACAAGGTTTTTGAATAATTAAAGATTGAATAACTTATGAAAAAGATATTGTATGACTACGTACATTTATATGTGATCATAAACGAAGTTATAATTCTAATTCAAGTAAAGATACAACTTTAAAGAAAATAAAATGTAAATTTTTGGTTAATGCTTCATATCCTATAACTAAAAATCCTAAAAAATTAGTGTTTGTTACTAAAATTGTAGATAAGCATAATCATGTTTTAAACAGGAAAATAATAGAATTTGAGGAGTTGAAGAAATTTACAAATGAGATGATGGATGACATTAGATTTATAACCGTTTCCTGTAAATTTGGTGCTACAAATCAAAGGAGATTTCTTGAAAATAAATATCCATTGTAGCCTATTTACTCAAAAGATTTATATGCAGCTATTAGTAAATTTCGTCTAGCGCAAAATTCATTGTCAAATGATACATTCCAAGTTTCAAATTGGCTTGATCAGCAAAAAGAGCTTGACTCCCGATGGTACATAGTATAGGGTTGGGATGATGATAATGTTCTAACCCATTTAATGTGGATGATCCCAGAACAAATAAAAAACTGGGTGAAATATTCAGACTGTGTTCTTAATGACAAAATACACAAGACAAATCGTTATAAAATGGCCTTATCGCTTTTTGTTGGATTTAACAATAAATGAAATAATATACTATTTGCACAAGGCCTTATAACTGATGAAAGCTTAGAGTCGCATGCATGGATGTTCAATCAAATAATTAAAGCGACTGGTATAAGTCCAGGTATAATACTTACAGATGCTAATCCTGCCATCGACTCAGCTATTCGTAAAGTATTTTCTCAACTTACTCTATCTATTGTGCTTATCAAATAACCCAAAACCTACACAAGAACCTCAGAAAAGCTTTAGGTAATGAATATCAGAAGTTTCTTACCGAATTTTATTTTTGTCACAACAGTTTTGTTGAAAATATATTTCATCAGAAGTTCAAAGAGCTTCAAAACAATTACCCTAATGCGCAAAAGTACTTGGAATTTGTTTATAAATCAAAAATATCTTGGGCATATTGCTTTACTAAATTTAAGTTTACGAGTAAATTCTTTTTTTTTTTTTTTTTTTTTTAAAAAAAAAATACAATAGTTTATTTTAATTTTTTAGCAGTATTATAGTGACTTCTCATGTAGAATCTATTAATGGATGTTTAAAATATTTGTTACATAATTCAAATTTTTCATTATGTGAGCTTATGACAGAAATTCACTGGCTTCTTGATATGCAAGACAAAGAAAATGAATACAAATTTTGGAAATTATCGATTCCTATTATAAAAAATCAAAACAATTCAAATTTTCTATTTACTAAGATAGACTAGTGCCTTCAACAATATCTCATGCCCACTATGTTAAAGATACATAGAAATGAAATGAACTAATCATTGTACTATGTAGCGAACCCCATAAATATGAAAAATGCTGGAATTGATGAGGTAAATGATTACTATGTAAATTAGTAGTACAACTAAAATTTATAATTATTTTGTTTGTACTACTAACAATAATTTTCAACTTTATATGCTGATGTAAAAATGCAAAAAGTTTCAACATCAGTCGCTATATTTATTTTATGTTTGAAATAATATCAGATATAAGTATAATAGTATTAAGATATGAGTTGTAATATGGATTTGGCTTTGTCTAGTATTAGAGTATAATTTTTAACTATTATAGCACGTATGATTTGGTTCAGAAGCTTTGAAATCCTCTTGGATATTTAAAAAAGTTGCTAAAAAATATAACAATACCAACACAATTTTGAACAGCTATCATAGTAGAATTGGTGTTTGAAAAGTATGAATAGAAGGTTTTCATATATTACCAACAATCCGCTAATATAAAAATTTTGATGAAATATATAATTTTAAATATTGTGGATAAAAAAGCTAGATTGCTTCGTGAATTGATAAAAAATCAGATATATACTCCGTAAGGAATAATCCATATGAATCTCTTGTGGAAGCAAGGATAGTTTTTATAGTGGCGATGAAAACTAATAAAATTCTTAGTGTACATAATCCTAATAGATAGGACAAACCAACAACAAAAGCAAGAATTTATAAGAATGGCAATGAGAGCTTTATTTTTCATTGAAAAATAAAACTATTCAAAATTCTATTTTAAGCCATATAATTGATATAGGGTAAAATAAGGAAATTGTATGCGATTCAAAATATAGTATAAACAAATTTTAGAATTTATCAGCAGATATTAGATCAAGAAATATGACCAAATTTGATTACTTTTTTTATTGTCATACTAGTGTATAAAAATCGAAATCTTTAATAGCATTTGTTTAACAAAAAAATTTAAATTAATAATAGGATGATCAAACTATAAGTAACGATTCAGCAGTTGACATTTCACAAACTACACTAAAGCAAATTTTTGAATTCGTGGGTTCTTCTAATGACAAAGAGAATTGGGCTGTAAATGCTGAAAACTCATCGAACGTCAAGCACTATATTTTACTATTACAGAATCGAGGACATATATGTTATAATTCGATCTAGAGTTGTTTGTAGGCATTATTTTCAGGTAATGTTAGTTACCAAAAATGCCTGTTTTCACATTCGATTAATTCTAACAAGGTGGTACTAAGAGGGTCTAAACGGTTCAAAAGAGCCATTTTTACAAGCTAATAAATATATACAAGAAAGTCAAATTGTGCAAAAAAATCAAATTGTGCAAGAAAATCAAATTATGCAAGAAAATCAAATTGAACAAGAAAATCAAATTATAATATATGATTCAGATAGCATTTCATATTTGTGTTCTTTTGATCAGAACTGTAAAGACATCTGTAAAGAAAGTCTAACAGTTCTTCAGCAGAGGATTGTTTATGGAAAAGTTCACAGCGCATATAAAAAAGCTCTTGATAAAGTGTTGCAAACTAATTCAAAGTTAGCACAGCTCATTACTTTACTTCAAGAATTTATAGACAAGAGTACTAGTGAGCAATCAGATTCGAATGAAAGTTTACAAAGTGATAGTGGCGATGAAAGAAATGATTCAGCAATACCTAAAAAATCCAAAGAGGTGTCAGGCAAAAGGATGACCATCAGGTACAAAACGATTTAAATCATCACAAGAAGTTTCCAAGCCTAAGGTAAAATATCAGCATGATGCAAGAAATGCGAAAATATGGGTCAATACCAGAAAAATTGCAAGGTATATTATCTTTTTTTGATTGTTACAGTTATTTTTATTTATCTCTTTTGCTTACCGGTCTTTGTGTTTGTTTTGTCTAAAATAAACTTTGAGCACATTTTTCGGATGAGTTTTGTATAATATTCGTAGTGTTAATTATTTAAAACTTGCGAAGGTCACATCAGACTGGTGATGTATATACGAATATTATGTTGATCTGCCAAAAATTATACTCAAAGGAAAGGTTATTTTGGATTAATTATTTTGCAAGTACAGATTACAAGTGAGAGTTAAAAATTATGATTTGTATATATTTTTGAAAAATTTTTTGAGTATAGTAATCAGCAAAGCATATAATGTTCTTTTTTTCTTGTATTGAAAAGTATATACTGTATTGATGTTTGTTTGTATATACAATTCTCTTGAAGGGATTCATAATTTAATACTGTTGCGATATATCACTAGTTTTTAATTGACAAATGAAAATGAAGTTTTACATAACACAATATTAATAAAGTCTTTGTATAAGGTGAAGTCAAATATTTTAATAATGTTTATTGAATATATTAGAGTTGGCGTTATATCGCTTGTGCAATAAATTATAAAATTTGAAATTAAATTTTTAATAAATATTAATCACATGATATACAATCATATGATATTGAGAGACTAGCAATATATTACCACTGCGATAAATTATAAAGTCCTAAAAAAATTATATTTATTCAATATTTATATTTAGAATACATATGTATATATGCATACATGTGCATATATACAATATGTATATATCAGAAATATACAACAACAATGCGTTTGTATTACTAAGGTATATATTGTTATTGTTTTTTAATATATGTATGGTATTTTTCAAAATATGAAGAATGAGATATATTGCAACAAAGTGCAACATTGTATTTTTTGCACCAAATTTGACTTTGTGGCAGATTTTTTTCATTTATATCTTTATCATTTTGTTTTGCATCTATCTCATCAACACCAAACACATGCTACACGGCTTTGGCTTCCTCTCTATTCGGGATAGTGATTTGTACCAAAAAGGCAAATAGCTGAAAGTTTATAATTTTTACTTACAATAGAGGTTGAGTATTTATTTAACCATTGCTTATTACCTACTTTTCGTCTATTATTTAATGCATCATTTACAAAATCCCATGTTAATTGCAATCTAAACTACCAATGAGCAAGAGTTCCACCTATTAAAATGAAATTTGGGGTCTTTGTCTTGAAAGTAATCTTATGGGACATAGTAATTACTAAGTCCTATAAGGTCATTTTCAAGACAAAACTCTTATTTACTAATTAGTATCATAATTATAGTCATGGATGATCATGAAATCGGATGATGGTGAAATTTCGACCTAATTTAATATGAAATTTTGGAATTTTTTAGGGTGTATTATCCTAGATTTTTTTTAGTGGTAGGTTAGAATTTAGGATTTAAGTTGCTTAGAAAAGAGTATAAGTAGATTTCAGTAGGGTCTACATTTTCAAAAGGAGACCCCAAATTTCACCATCATCCGATTTCACGATCATCCGCGACAATTATTAATAGTTTAGAATTAAATTAAAATAAGTTACTATTTTTTTGATAAATAATAAATGAATTTACTATCGCAGTATCTATTAACCAAAATAGTAATGGCATCCAGATACGTGAAGCAGCAAACTGACAATTATAATAAAATCGATATTGGTCAGCAATATCTACTTCATTTATAAAATAGTTATAATTATTAATAGCCTTTGAAATTCGAATTTCTTTATATACTTTATCACCAAAAACTTTTCGCATATTGGCTGCATTTGAACTAGATTCTCAAGGTCATCTTCGTACACTTAAAACTTTCCACTCATCACCTTTAATGCTATGAATAGTTGAAAGCATATGAACAGGACCATTGTCCATCCAAAAAATTACTAAAACATTATTCACAACAACTCTAGCCAAAGTATCCCAATTTAATGAATTGATTTTTTAATCTTTAATTTTTTAGGAAACATTGCTGTGTTTATTCATACTGTGCCACAAGTACCATAATCTTTTGAATGCAAATAATTAAAGAGAGGTATACTTGTAAAATAGTTGTCTATATATATATTATATGTTCAATTATTAGATAATTGTGTAACAAGATATGATACTAGTGATCCAATTTTGCTAAGACCTAAAATATTTTGAACTTCTTTATTTAATTCAACATGTGATTCAAATATAAATATATAAGTATAGTCTTTTTTACACAATGAAATAACCTTAAAACCTTCTGAAATAGGTTTATTTTTCATTCTAAATGTATGTTTACTATATCCAAAAAATCTAATCATCATTTCATCAATTGCAACACATGAGTCTGATACATAAATTTGTTTGCTAATATTTCGAATATGTGAAGCAAGTGGTTCAACTTTATCAAACCAATAAAGTTTTTCAGAATTAATATTTGAAATATATAAATACTATTTAATTTATTGGAAATGTATTATTGACATCATTTGAGTAATATCATGTTTAGGGTACATAGGATTAACTGACCAATAATCCATTGCTCTTGGTAATTTAATAATACCCATATATATGATAATACCTAACCAAATTTTTAACTCATCTAATGTTAAAATTGACCAAGAACATTTAATTATACCAGCATGTTTCAATTCTGCATACTCATTAGTATTTGTTTGAATTGTAGTTAAAATTAGTTTTGAAAAAAATAGCCTAATCAATCTGTATAGAGTAATATTGTTATAAGGAAATGCTGGTGGTAATCAAATAAAACCTTGATGAAATGGTACATTATGTTCTAAGTAACTAAAAACAGGTAGTACAGGTAACTGTGCAGATATTTTAGCTTTTTTTCTTAAAACTATATTTTTTACTTCTTTACTTTCACGTCCTTTCTCCCTTCCTCTAGCCTTTTCTTTATTAATTTGTTTTTCATTGTCTAGAATAATCACATTGGTTTTATTAGTTAATTTTTCCATATTAGCATCACTATCATAGTCATTATCTTCAAAAATCTCATCTAGCAAAGAATCATCTTGTATATGTAAAAAAATAAAATCTCATAAGAATCCAACAAGTCAGCAGTCAATTCTTCATTGCTTTGCATTATAACAAACTAAAGAACAAATATTTACTTAAAGCAGGGCCTAAATTCATTTTAAATTAATAAATAAATTTTTTTTAATTTATTTATTTCTAATTCATTTCCAATTTAATCCTTTTATTAAAAACACCAGTTGGCATATGTATTTTATCATTCTAATTTCAGATATTTATAAATATTTATAATGCTCAAGTTAATTTAAACAGTATTGATTGCTTTTGAATTGACAAAAACTCTAACTTTTGTTGTAAAATATTAAAATTTTAAAGACGTACATATAGTTTTTTTAAAATTGATTGCTATAGTTAATCCCAAAAATCATTTTTGAATATTTAAAACAAACAACCTATTTGTAAAACAATAGTGTGAGAATAATACAATTTTAAAAAAAGGCACTAAACTTTATTTAAATAATTAATAATTATTTTTTAGATTCGATCAATGTAATGTGTGGCACAGTAATGCATGATAGACATAAATTTGAGTTACGTAGTGTTAATCACCAGTAACATGATTTATATAATTGACATTTTACTACAATATCAATGAAGTCTAACCAAATTAAATAAAATATCTTTTAGGGGGACCTCCCTTATCTCATTTTTTTATCAATTACATTAAAATTAGATTTTGCAACAAATTTGTCTGCATGATGTATTAAGAGATACTATGGTAAATTAGTCCAGGAATGGGGTGTTTCATACCAAATAATTTACTATCATAGTGCAGCACAATATGATAGGTGAACTATATAAGATTTTTGAATTTTTGTCGATCATTTTTTTTTCATATAAATACCAGTACGATTACATGAAATGTGGAGGGATAGTTGCATTCAACTTTTTGGTGCACTATATTTTTTCCTGATTTGGAAGGTATTATAGTTATCAATTTTTTTCTTTTTAGTAGGTGCTGTGAAAATATCATAGGTTACGTACGTACATATGTGTATAAGAATGATAATGTGGGAAAATTACATGTATAATACATGAAGAGTGATCATTTAATACCAGTGAGACTATATTAAACTATGGCTTTTTTTTACAAAAAAAAAAAATGACATCAGAAATTTGTCATTGTAGAAAAAAAATTGTGCCGTACTTATTCGAGGCATAATTTATATTCGCGTTGATTTTATTGAGGAAAATAAAGACTTTTTGTAATAATGTTATACTTTCGCGTTTGATGTATTGATTCTCTAATGTTTAGGGTGTATCAGAAATTCTACGCGCATCTAAAAGCATCGATAAAGAAAAGGTTAATAAATGTATGTATCATTTCATGTTTGATTGCTAAAAATCTGTTCAGGATATGTAGCGCACGTGTATCTTAAATTGAAAAAAAAAGTTAGTTGAACATCAAAAATAAATAATAAATAAATAAAAAATAAATGAATTGACAAATGGAATAAATGTGCTTATCGTTGAATTACATTCATCTTGTGATCACGTGAAATATTGAAATAATTGAAAAAAATGATCGATGACGATAGAGTGAAAGTATATAATAATTGGTAAGTATGATGATTTTAATAGCTGAGTGATGATAAAATGATGTAATAATTTATAATCAGTGAGAATATATTATGTCATTGATTAATGCCATATTGGTTTTTTGAAGTCACAGAAGTATAATAATGATTAGTAAGTAAAGTATCATATAATGATTAGATGAGCGAATGATGATAAAATGATGTAATTAATTTATAATCAAGTAGTATATATTATGTAATTAATTAATTTATAACATAAAAATTTGAAGGAATAGAGAAAATAATTATCTTTTCATTTTTAACCCAAGTAAATGATAGTTATAGTTAATAAACATTTACTATCGCATAAGAATGGCATTATCTAAATTCATTTACTATAACATATATTCGTGCAAGTTAAAAGCCACGTAGTATACGTCAAAAATATTTAATCGACTGATAACATGTAAATATGAATTTCTGGATCAATATTCTATCTGTCTGCTAGTAGACTTATTTTAAAACTGAGTTAAGGGTTGACTTTAGAAAATTGAAAACTAAATGTCAAATGGCTAATAAGCATGAAGAGCAATATGTGAAAAAGCGAAAGACACTTATAGAAAAAGACTTATGAGCCAAGGAAGCTGATATTCCACTACATGTTTTGAAGATGGATAGGGCGTTTGAACTAAAAAAAGAACAGTACATAGACTGGCCACGGCTAATTAATAAAAATCTTGCAATTGATGCATTAACAGGATTTCATGAAAATACTAAATGTGATTTACTCAGAGAACTGCCTTGTGCGATCTGTTCTGAGATGTTTTCATCAGAACATTGGACTAGAATTTCTGTAAAAGAGATAGATCTATCAGTACTTGAAGTTGACAAGAAATTTGTGACATTGCTTTCTGATGTAGACTTTAACTATGGACATCTATGGATTGATAAAAGTGAATATAAAGTCTTATTGGATAGGAACAGGTTTATTAGGCGAAATACATTATGAAGTAAAGATCTGTTTGATCTTTGTGTATGCCTGGATTGTAAGAGATCATTAGATGCAGGTAAAACTCTATTGTTGTCCTTAGTTAACATGTGGATAGGTACAGTTCTGTCGTGTCTTCAAGGGTTAACAATTCTGAAACAGCTTTTGATCTCTATGGAATATCTTTGTATAAATCTTATTCAGCTTATTAATTAACAACACACGCATCATAAACTAAAAGAACATGTAAATACTTTTACTCAAAACCTGGTATCACTTATTACTATTTTACCTTTACCTATATATCAGTTGTGTGATAACTTGAAAGTAGTTTTTGTTAGTCAGGGTCAACCATCGGAAATACAATTAAAAAAAGTATTGTGAGTAAGAAAAAATAAAGTTGCTGGGGCTTTGGAATGGTTAATAGAACATAATATCTTATACAAAAAGGTAAAATAGAAAATAGCATTAAATTCTTTACCAGAAGATGGAGTTCCAGTAGCTTTGATGGTGACTACTGTAATGGTTGATATTGATCCAAAAGAAATAGAACATTATACTGAATATATTACTGATCCGATTGATGATAATGATACTTATGATCTGAAAGATGAAGAGTTAGATAATGATAGAGAAGCATTTGAACATGACAAGTATAATTTTACTAGTGGTAGTGAAGAGTTATGAAGTTTGGGTATGGCATGCATGAACAATATTTCTTTTGCAGAAAAGAGTCATACTTTAGAAATGCTTAAAAAAAAGATCAATGAATCGAATACTGGTAAAAATGGTTATGCAGAGATAATTTTAATATTGCACTTGAATAACCCAATAAATGAATATATAAATGCAAAACTTTTACCTGCAGCATTTCCTGTCTTATTTCCATATGAGGTTGGCAGGCATGAAGACATATTTCGTAGACAACATATACCATTCAGGCAATATATCAACCACTTTTTGCATTTTTGTGACCCAAGATTCAGGCACCATCAATTATTTATATTTGTAGTATTTGATATTCTGCAAAGGAGAGAAATCGCAGCGGGGACATATCTGATGACAAAGCAGATAACTTTTGAAAGATCTGCTGAATTGATCTTGCAACTAATGCTAGGTGATATAGAATTAGCACTTGAACAAGAGTATAGCAAACAACCAATAACAAATTATGCTATTCTCGAGTTATTAAAAAATGTCAATACTGTTAGAGGAAAAATTATGGGTTCACGTCAGTCTCATAGTCATCTGCGCAATAAACTCCATGCTCTAACTATGCAAGATGGTCTGCCTTCATTGTTTATTACTATCAATCCAGCTGATCTTCACAGGCCGATTGTGATGCTATATGCAGGAAAAGTGATTGATATTGATTCTTTAGTTTCTGATAATTTTTCAACAGCAATGGAAAGGGCAAGATTGGCCCATCTTGACCCAACTGCAGTGGCAACATACTTTGATGTTGTTATGAGAAATATAATTAAATTTATAGTTGGTTATAAAAGACCAAATGGAGGTGTGTTTAGTAATATAAAAAATTACTATGCTGTAGTAGAATATCAGAATCGTGGCACACCTTACTGCCATATGTTAATTTGGCTTGAAGGAGCTTTTAACCTGATTGAGCTTCGAGAACGTATGAAAGATGATAAGAATTTTAAAAACTGATTGATGAATTATGTAAATGAAATTGTTAAGGAAGATATTAGCTATCTTTTTCCTAATGGTCAATATTTAACTGATGAAATGTTATTATTGGAATATATGACTCCAAAAATGACTTTAGAGAGAAGGATGCATCCATCATTTTTACCTATTCCGGACCCACAGTTACCCAATTTTGAAGAAAAGTTTGTTGTGATGTTCTTGCAATCACCAAGTGTTCACTATTTCACAAATATATCTGGTCATGTAAAAAATATAATCATGGTAAAATGTCTAATTGTCATTTTGATTTTCCAAGAGAGTTAGTTGAAGCATCTGGAAAAATTTATCCTGAACTTGGGATTATTGCTCTTCAATGGCTTAATGCTTATATTAATAATCACAACCTGTATATAACTTCTATCTGTCGAGGGAACAATAATATCAGATTTATCGCAACTACCAAATTGGCTTTGGCATATATTCATTACATCACAGACTATATTACTAAGTGTGATTCGAATATCCACAACTCATTTTTAATGTGTGCGATGATGCTAAATAAATTTCTTGTAAATGAGGCATCAGAAAAATTTGTAGAAAGATCATGACAACTTGTTACCTTGTGTCTTAATAAGATTGCAGGGCAAGCAGAATTAACTAGACCTCAGTTAGCAGCGTATCTTTTGGGTTTAGGTGACCACTATACACCAAATAAATTTTTTTCAATTTACCTTAATACTTTTGAGATATATTTAACTAAGCAATTTCATATTAAGGAAAACTTGTCTGAATTGGAGACTTCAAATAATTTTGATGATAGTACTGGTGATAATGAGCTAGAGCAAGATTCAAATAAAATTGCAATGTGGATGATAAGGTATTCAGAGTAATAAATTTAGGTTAAAAAATAGCTGCAGTAAATTTATGTGTTAACTATATATATCGCAGTGAACAACTAAAAAATATGTGTCTCTATAATTATGTTGCAACAATATATAAAATAAAAATCAATGAAAAGGAATTGGATAAATTGGCTAGACAAAAAAACTGAGAAGGGTATGCAACAAGAGTTGATCGGTTCTACTTTTTAGGTGAGAACCAAGAATGTGACAAAACACATGATTATAAAATTGAATACCCACAGGGTTTAACACATATACAAGTTCACTGGTCTGATGAAAATGAGAGAGTACCAGTGTTATGTAGAAAAGGTATTTCACACAGGGATGATCTTGAAAATGCTAAATGGTATGAACTCTGTATACTATTACTTTTTAAACCATGGACCTCTTCAAATGATCTATTGGGAGAGTGTATCTCATAGCGTAAAGCATGTGATACTTTTTTGCAAAGTACAAATATGTCTTCGCGGTTACAGTCAATCATAAATAATATTGATCTTTTGCATAGATGTAAAGAAGAGACAATTTTAGACAAGCAATTATGTCAGATGGCTAATAGAAATCTGGAAGCATCAAAACTTCAGTGAATAGAAAAATTGGTAGTAGGATATGATATGTCAACTGATGATATAGAATTACTGAATAGTTAGGAAGATTCAAATATTAAAGATGAATCATCTTTTGATCCATATGCAATAATACGCTCTGGGTTTTGTAATTCGAAGTTAGTTGATGAAACAATGTTATATTTACACCTTAAAGACAGATTTAAGATAAGAAATGAAAAATTACAGAATAGCGAAGATATTTTTAACAAATTTAGACCTACTTGTAAAAATGATAATGACTTAATACAAAAATGGCAGGAAACTATAGTATCACGGAAAAGAACAGAACCAGTAAATAAAAATTGCAATGATAATCATATACAGAAGTTTACATACACATCTATGCATTTAAATCATGCATCATTACAGTTAAGAAAAATAATAAAGGAAACCAATTTATTACAAGAAATTTCAAGTGATCTTAATGATGAACAAAAGAAACTTTTTTTGCTTGTGTGTGATCACTAACAGTACAATAAATTGGGTAGTCATGATAGACCAACACAACTGTTGATTCATCTAGAAGGTGCTGGAGGTACAGGAAAATCTAAAGTTATTAAAGCAATTTGTAAATATTTTGACCGAATTGAACAAAAAGAATCGCTTGCAGTTTGTATATCAACTGGATTTGCTGTATCAAGTATTGGTGGTTATACTCTCCATTTGATATGTGGTTTTAAATTTGGTGATGATGACTTTGTACATCAATTTACAAAAAGGAAATCTGCGAAATTACTTCAGAACTGGTGGGCAAGAATAGAGTACTTAATTATGGATGAAGTTTTTATGATAGGTCAAAAACTTCTAATGCAATTTTACGCACATGTTAAAGAGACAAAACCTGACTAGAATGATGCTTTACTATTTGCAGGATTAAATATAATTTTCTCAGGAACTTTATACAACTCCTGCCAGTACTTGACTTGCCATTGTATCGTCTAGTCAAGATTGAAAGAACAGTACTATCAAAGACAACAAAATTGATACAGAAATGAATTTCAAGTTCTGTAAATACCCGGATAGTGGTAAATACCAGTGGTAGGGAATTATGGCTAACAGTAAAGCATGCGATTATCTTAAAAAAACAGATGCGACAAATAAATGATTTGATATACGCCTTGATATTAGATAACTTATGATATGGACAACTAACAACAGCT
>CAJVPU010000886.1:0-14926 GCA_910591775.1 Dentiscutata heterogama | reverse complement strand
TTTTATATGTAAAATTTTTTAAAAAAAAATTAAAAAGCCAGTTTGCCAGGCCATTTTTAAAATTTTGTTATAAAACCTGATTT
The DNA here is from genome assembly GCA_910591775.1 of Dentiscutata heterogama. NCBI lineage: Eukaryota > Fungi > Glomeromycota > Glomeromycetes > Diversisporales > Gigasporaceae > Dentiscutata > Dentiscutata heterogama. Next base: position 14,843 of record CAJVPU010000886.1, on the reverse strand, counting down.
ATTAAGTTTGTATAGCTTAACTAAGAATAAATACATTCACTAGATATGGCAAGTTATGCCAAGTTAAAATATTAAGTAATGGCATATACAAAAAGCTATACTAATATGGTCTTTAGTTTTAACCAATCAGAATTTACATCGAGAAATTTCTAGACACTGAATGATCAGTGCTTTGATACCATAAAAGGTGCAATTTTCACTATCTATTTTTGGCAATGTGCCCGACTGCATTACATAGCAGACTTCATATGCAACATTGCAAATGGTATTCTAGTTCACTCTTCCTGATTCACCTGATTATCTAATTGAAGATTATAAATCTGCTACTCAACCATTGTTTGGAGAGTCTTTGACCACTGATAATATTTTAGTAATGTATGAAACTATCTTAAATAGAATATTAGAGAATCATGAAAATGACTTTGAAATAGAAGATGTGCATTCTAAAATTACCAAACAAATATCTATGAGTTGCAATATTTCACTACCAAAAATTGTGATATTAAAACCTGGTAATCCACCATCTTGCAATGATAACATTCATGCAGCATGTGAAATGTATTGTGATGATTTACCTCGTGGTTGTGACAAGCATTTATACATTGCATGTGACCAGACAATTTTTGGAAGATTAATCTCTTATAAAGAAACCCATAATGATGTTTGACTTCTTTTGGGACAGTGGCATATATCTAAAGACATATGCTGCACTTTAATTACTATCTTTTCTGGATATGGAATATTTAACCTTGCGGCAACTCTTGGAGTACGATTTCTAGACAAGTTTGAACATATAATAGATTACCAAGTAACATGTCATGTTTTAGAATTGATTTGGGTCACAGTTAGGATTGCATTGTGTTAGCATGTCAAAAGGAAAAATAAAACAATAAATGATATTTTAAGTGGTAATAATTACCTTGTAAAAGTGTGGTATCTCTTCTTTCGCTGGACAGGACATTTTATAGGCCATAAAATTGGAATTAGAAGAGGAAATTACTGGATGCAAATGACAAATTTGGCTGCATTTGCACCTTTCTTTCCTGCAGCTGGAAAGTTTAAGTATGTGAGTTCTGTGGCACACTTTTTGGTTTAGATTTACAACGATCCACAGCTACAAAAATTATTAAAGATTGCATATTCAATAAACCTCACAAATAAAAGGCATTATTTTGCCTTTGATGAAGCACTTGAAACATATGGCATAAAATTTATCAAACAAAATATTATAGGTAATATTACTGACCAGCAGACAATAATGTTAAAAATTAAGACAGCCCAGAGTGAGAGAGATCGTTTATCAACACTTCTTGCTGAGTATGTTGATGATGTTGTACTGAGCCAAAATTTTCATTCAATTAAGTTACGCAAGGACTCACTCTGGTTATTAGCTACAAAGTTGTTGTCTGTCTTTAATCATCTGAATCCTGCAAGCCACTATTTGTTTGAAAATGCATTAGAAGTTAGCAAAGAGGGTATTAATAATATCCTTTCATTTTATGAAACTGAAAAATCGTGCTTTCAAGAGGTGCTTTTGCAGGATGTATATAAAACTGAGCCCTGAACTTCTGGACATTATATGTGAAACATAAATTGTTATTCTTATGCTCAACTTGAGAATATAAAAAAACAAAAAAGAAGTTAAGTAGATAATCCTAATTATGTTAAACAAGATACTTTAGTATCACAATAGGCATTAACATCTTCTGCGATTAACTCTTTAAAATGATCATACCGCACTATTACTAAAATAAAAAAAAATACACTTGAACAATTATTTGAATTCAGAGATAGTGTGCCTGAAGCTGAATTCCTAAAAGTGTTGGCAGAACTTCAAACTACCTCTTTGGACTGGACGATGGAAAGAGTTAAACTGTATTGAAAAAATAACTGGCGCAGAAATCTTCAAAAATAAAACAATATTAGATTATTATTTTTGTACAAAAAAAAAAAAAACAAATTCGTTTAAGTATCTGACTTCTTTTTATTAAATTTAGAATCACATCGTATAATGTTTCAAACTTTTATATAGAACTTGTTGTTCATCTAGAATTCAAGATTTTAGAATATGTGGTTAAAATTTCAAAGATGCTTAAAAAATTTTTAAATTGTGTACAAGTACCCCTATTTAGTTATGATAGAGATTGGACTTATTAAAAAAATTGCTACTCAGTAAATTATTATATATTTTGGGTAATTATATAGCGGCAATTTCTACTCAAGTCTAATCCCTAATCATGAAAAGATTCTTTGTAAAATTCATTATCCCAAATAAAAAACTATTTTTATTATAATAGACTTTAATTCTTGCTTGGTCTCTTTAAACAAAGCATTACTTTTTTGATCTCTCTATATGAAAAGAGAAAAAAAGTACATTTAGTTCTGAATTAATCTTTGATCTACTAATTAAAAGGATACCTCATAGCAAATATTCAAAAGCCGCAACTAAAGTGTTCATGTGTTACTAATGAGTTTTGTAGCATGATTCCTTTGCTACTGTTAACAAAGTAAATCTAAATTTATTTTATAGTATTTGAAAGAAAATCTTATCATTTACAATGAAAAATTGCTATTTTTCGACTCATTCTTATTTTATAAAGAGTCAAGTGATACAAGTATTTCTGGTATAAAATGAAAGTTCAAACCTTGAAAAATAAAACTTGTCTAAGGTTTGGATAATATATACTATTGAATAATTGAAGCATTTAAAAAAAAGGTCTGTCAATTTACATTACACAAAAATAATCGCTAATAAGATCATCAGGAAATGACATGTCCTATAACTATTATTAAAAGCATAGTTCCGGGCATGCTCTTAGAAAGATCTAACTATATTAAGTAGTACTTGACACAAGCAAGCAATTGCTTGATTAAGTCAAATTATAGATTTGTATATATATAACTGATCTTATCTATGATTGTTTGACATCTAATGGTATTTACTATATTTGATTATCTAACTTTTGTTGGGTTGTATTAAGCATTAATACTAGGACCTGGTAAAACTCACATTATATTAATTCTTAAAATGAAACTAATATTTTTTGTAAACATGATTATTAAAAAATAGATGAATAATATTTTACGATTTTATGTAACACAAATTTACAAAATCAGTACTTTTCAAATCCTAATTTTTAATTAGTAAATTTGTATCATATATATTTAGTAATTGTAGATTATTTTGTCCAGATGACTCCTGATTTACCAATTAATAAAGATATAAGCAAGATTTTATCTTAAAACCAAAAAAAAAATAATAATATTTAAAATTTTTTAAAAATTATATATATCAAAATTTGAATTTTTATATTAAATTTTTATTATATTATATATATTTTATATAAATTAAACTCTAACTTTAAAAAAATAGAAATAATTAAATTACTTTTATATATAGTAGTTAAAAATAGTTAAAAACAAAAAGCAAATAATAAAAAAAACAAATAAAAAAATTTTAAAAAAACAAATAAATAAAATATAAAAGAACAAAGATAAAAAAATAAATAAAACAATAAATTATACTAATAAAACTAATAGATATAGTAACATAATACTAATACTAAAATACAGTAATTAATATACTGTATATTTACAATATGATAATAATATATTATTATTATATACTGTATAGTATATGCTATTGATAGTAACAATATAAATAATATTTATAAAGCAATAAATATATATATACATATATATAATTATTATATAATTGTATATATATTATGTAAAAATAATAACCAAGCAAATATATTTAATTATTGTTTTAAATTTATACGTACGTAATATACTTTTAAATAACGTTTATTAAAATATATATATATATATATATATATATATATAACTTTTTCGGTGATAAATTCCTTTTCGAGAAATAAATTTCTTTTTTTGACAATCAAACTTTCCGGTAGTTAAATTTGGAAATATGATCCTTCTTTTGTATCTGATTTACTTTTTGGCGCGCCAATGGAGTACACGCCCATTGAGGATTAATCACAAGACAAAAAAAAGAACATGTAAAAATATATAGTATAGGTACGTATGTACGTACGTACGAAGTTTTTTTTTTATAGAAGCTGCAATAAAGATTAAAATAAGGTAAAAAAAATTATTAATATTTAGGATAGAATGGATTCTTTGGTTTATCAAAGTCTCACGAAATTATTAATTCATTCATAATAATTTTGTACGTGTAAATACGATAAATTAACCTTTATTTTTTAATTTTTGAGAAATTATTTTAGTACTACATACCAAGTACGTTGAAAGTTTCGATAATGATAATGCTTTATCAATAATCTCAAAAAAAAATTTTACACCACATTCTATCGGATTAACATAATAGGTATGCATATTTTTATCTATATAAACATAATCAGTAATTTATACAAATTCTTCTAATCAAAGAATTTTAAAAGATTATGCAATGCATCGTGATTTACACTACTTTAGTCACACGTAAAAATGTGCAGTACGTACTGTAGAACAAAAAAAAATGTTATTTTTCGTACGTACATACGTGCGATGTATGTGCATACTTTATAAATTTGTACGTATGTACGTAAGTACGTACTCATACTGCATTTTACTGAATATGTTCGGATCATGAGAAACTTAATCATTTCTTCAAAGTTTCTCTCGTATTTACGTTCATCGATCAAAAATCTGAATTATTTAACGTTAGTAACAATTTTTAAAAGCAAAAATTTGATTGAAAAATAAAATTAATAATTGAAATTTACGATATAGAAAAAATAAATTTGGAGTGTAAAAAAGGTACGTAGTACCAATTTGATATCGTAAGATAGCAGATAGAATAATCAGATCATTTTTTACCTCCAATCAAAAAGAAATAAAAAACTGATTTCCGAAATGATCATCAAGTGCAATAAATAAAGCTCTGATCATGCTGTAGATCCTTTTTTCTTTATCGTATTCCGATAGGGTGAAATAATAGTTATATAATAATTATTTATTTATTATTTATAGTTTTCAAAAGTTATCAGTGTTATCAGTTGAGTTATCATTTATCACTTTTTTACTTACTATATATAGATATAGATAAGCTTATCAAAATTATATATTAAAAATAATTTGTAATTTTAAAAAAGAATACTTTAAATTTTTTTGGTATTTTTTTTTTTTTTTTTTTTTTTTTTTTTTTTTTTTTGCTTTTTTTTTTTGGAACCTTTTTTTTTTTTTTTTTTAAAAAAAAAAAAAAAAAAAAAAAAAAAATCAAAAAATAAATTTTTTAGTTAAAATTTTTTTGAATTTAAATTTGATTTTTTCCAATAAATAAATAAATTGATAATAAATAAATAAATAAGATTAACACTTCCAAAAAAAAAACCTAAACCAAAAAAAAACCTGAACAAAAATAATAAATAAATTTTTTTTTTAAAAAAAAAGAATTATTGTAATACTAATAAATATAATAATAATAATAATAATAATAATATATATGTGCAATAAAAAAAGAAAAGAAAAAAAAAATAAAAAAAAGTAAATAAATAAATAAATAAATAGAAAAATAAATGAAAGACAAATATTATTATTCAAAACTTCTCTGAAATCAAAGAATAAATAATTGTAACAGTAGGGTTTATCATCTAAAAAATACATTCTAATATATATATATATTTTTAGATGATGTTTTGGGTGAATAAGTTTTTAATCTCGTAAACTATTTAATATTCTTATTTTGCAAGCATGGTTTTAAAGTTTTTAAAGTTAATGGGGACGATATTTTGGGTGAATGATAAGTTTTTAATTTTGTAGGTAATTTAAAAACATTATTCTTCTTAAGTTTGATAGAAAGTAGGGATGTTCGAGTGTTCATTTCAGCTTAAAAAAAAGACTAATGCTATATATATAATTTGTCGTGCCATTTGTCTTTATGCTTATAATGTTTAAAATTTCGGTGAGTTTTTTTTTTTTTTTAGCATGTTTAAAAACGTATTTTCCAAAATTGGTATTTGGAAGATCCCTTTCGACTATATCCTGTCTTATTTCTTGTTATCTCATGTTCAGTGCTGTTTTTTCTTTCCGCATTTTTAAAAATTTCCCGTCCGCGTATATCAAATAATCGTGATTTTTTTAAAAAAAAAAAAGAAAAGAATCAAGAAAAAAGAATTTACAATGATTCCTTATTTAGTAAAAAAAAATTTTAATTCCAAAAATGCGATAATGCCCTCCAAATGTATGTATAAAAAGAAAGGTGTGCATATATGTATAACAAAAATGCCCGATGAATGCATTGAAATCCCAAATAAATGCCCTTTAAAGAATTCCCATACTATATTTTATCTTTAAATGAATCCCTTAAAAAACAAATAAAGCGAAAAAAAACAATAGTACGGAAAAAGTAACATGGATTATTAAAAACAAACTCGTTAACCTTAACATAGTAATGAATTTACACTCATCCTAGTAACAGAAGTAGAATCTGATTCAGTTCCAAGAGGGTTTACACGAGACTCAGAATCTCTTGAAATAATACTTTTATGTTCATCATTTGAGAATTGAGGAGTTGACTGTGAAACATCACTATTCGCAGGTATGTGATGATATTGTAATGAACGATCAAGTTGATTATGCTCAAATGAAGAGTCTATAATAGGTTTGGTATCCATTTCATGATAAAATGAAGTATTATTCGAAGATCTACTCGATAAAGATCGTCTATCAGATAAGACTGACGAAGAGGGTTGAGATGGTGAATCAGATCTAGGAATATTTTGAGTGACCGAAGTAAATGAAGTTGAATAATGAGAAGCTCTTTGATGAGAATGAAAATCTTGAGGATTTGGTGGTGGTGGAGGAGCTTCAATATATATAGATGATGGATTTAATTCTGATAAACCTTGTCTTGGTGATAATACAGGACTTAAAAGACCAAATTTTCCAGTACCTATACTTGAGGAAACATTATCATTCGATGGGTGATTCATCGTAAGTAGAGCAGGATCAATAGTGGTGATAGTAGATGGAGTGTTCGAAGTTGAAAAACTATTGACAGCGCCATTAATATTGTTAATGTTGCTAATATTGCTAATTCTAGATTGAGTATAAATACTACAATCATTTTGTACGCAAGCACCGGTTTTAACTCTAGTGAAAAAAGCCACAACATATAATTTGGACCAAGTATCTTTTCGCGTCAAATCAGCACCAAGGCCACCACCGAGGTAAGTTTTAACATTATATAAATCATATTGACCATTCCTTTGTTTTAAATGAATCATATCAGCAGCTTCAATAAGAGTACCATAGGCAGGAATTTGTAATTGTTCAGGAGTTGCATGACAAAAACCAGAATCATCAGAAGTAACAGGATGATCAAAGGAAGGAGGTTGATAAGTGTATTGATGAGTGGATTGAAGAGTATGATAATATCTATGAGCATTCTCCAGTAAAGAATCAATGAGTTTCTGTAATCTTTCACAATCAGGAGGAGGAACGTATTCATATAAAGATTTATGAACAAGTTCATAAGGATAATAACCCATATTAACTAAACATTCATCAGAAACTTTAGCACAATGAGCACCAGCAGTAGTCAAGAACATAGTAATAGTAGGAGAAATTTCTGATAAAGGAATTTGAGATCTTGTAGAAGATTGATTAATGAAAGGAGGATGATTAAAAGGTATATGATGATGCCTTGAAGGAGGAGAACGATAATAAGGAGGGGAAGGAGCAAAAGAAGTAAAAGAATGCTGATGATTTTGAGAAGAAGAAGGATCAAATTGACGCGGGTTTCGAGGAGAAGGATTTGTAGTAGTAGGAGGAAGAAATTGTGTACTCGAAACCCAAGTTTTCGCGTCACCAGTAGCATGAGTATTGTATGGATGAGGTTTTTTATCCTTCAATTTTGGACGTCCACGTTTCTTGTGTTTAATGTCGATACAAGTATCAACTTTATTAAGAGCAACACATCGTTTACAAGGTCTTGACACTAATTATATAAAGAAAGTAAAGTTAAAATAAAATTAATTAAAATAAAATAAAATAATTTCAAAATTTTAATTTTAAAAAATTAAGAGATAAAGTCGAAGTAATTTCTCCAAAAAGATTATGATTCGGAGATAAACAACAGATCTCAAACTTTAAAATTCTCCGATAAAGAAAATATCCCGAACAAAATGTCGAATTTTTTAATGATAATATTATTATAAAGGTTTAAAGAATTATAAAGAATGATTAACATTCGGATAATCAGAATTGAGGAAAGGATCAAAAGTAGAATCAAAGATCAAGATAGGAGAGATCATTAAACTCCAACTTGATTTCTTTAGATCAAAGTAAAAAAAAATAAATTTTTAAAATTAATTATAATAAAATTAAAAATTGAAAAACTAACCGTCACAAGCAAGGTGCGCTCTTTTGCAATTTACACACGCACTTGGAACATGAGTTTTGTTAGTTCGTTTCATAATGGCACTTCCGTTATCATCGGTACCTAAGCTTGTATTTGCCAATCTCATAGTACTACTAGAACCTGATTGTTTTGTGGAATCAGAATCAGCAACAGTTCGAATTCTTGAAGAAGGAGAAGAATAAGGAGTAGAACATGAAGATTGAGAAGGCATGTGTCCAAAAAAATTTTGAGGCTGTTCAACGTTTGCTAAAGACGCTGAGTGTTGTTGTTCACTTAATGAATAAGAGGAATGTGATAAAGACGGAAGTTGTCGCTCAACTTGTAACGGTGTGCTCATGCTTATTCTTACACTTTATATAAATGTGTAAGTAAAATAATTATTTTTATATAATTATTTATAATTGAATTATTTATTTATACTTTTTTTTATTTTTATTTTTTATTTTTTTTTTAAGGGAAAAAAAGGACCGGGCGATATTTTTATATGACTTGAAAATTTAAGAAAGAATAAACAACTACCGAACTAATATAAAAGTTTTATAGAAAGATTTAATAAACGGAGAAAAAAAAACAGGGTAAAGGATAAAGAAATGCGATAAACGTGATGATATACTGTTTATCGAAAAAAAAAAAAAAATCACGCCAAATAAAAAAAAAAAAAAATCATTCCATTAAATTATTATAACACATATATAACACAAAATATGTTTTTTTTTAAAGTACGGGTTTTTTTTTATGTTATACAGTACCATCAAAAAATAAATATATATATTACAGTATTTAGATGTAGACACGCAAACGTTTACGGAAAGAAAAAGGTAAGGTGAGTGTTGTTCAATACAATTAAAAATTTTAAATGTTACACCGATTAATTCAAAAATAGTATAAAAGCCACTAAAGCATTAACTAGCATATACGGTATTCATTTATAATATTTTAAAAATGAAACAAAAAAAAAATAGGTAATAAATTCGGATGGTTTTGATTGTGATAAAGCTAGTTCATTTGTAACCAAGATGATCAGATAGTGATACCTAAAGTATCGTCATCATGCAAAATGAGTAGATTGAATTAGAAATTAGCACCATGAGGCTTATCACAACAACGGAGCATTTTGCGGCAAAAAGGAATATTTTTTTCAAATAAACAATACATATATACATATATTGTAAGGAAACAACCGGAGACGGCTACAGATCACGGTGGTCGAGTCTTTTGCATTCGGAATTCATTTAATATTATTATATGAATAATATGGAGAATAAGACAAAAAAAATAAAAAAAAATAAAAAAAAAAATAAAAAAAAAATAAATAAAAAATAAATAAAATAAGACAGAAATATTCCAGGATATGCCAGAATATGACAGGTAATAAATCAAAAATAAAGATAAAAACTTTACATTTTTCCGAAGAATATGTACATACGGGAATTTCAGGACTTGACTTTTAGTTACTGTAGGTAGACCCACGTGCATGAAAGAGAAGGGATAATCGAAAATTATAATATCGGAAAAATTAAAATAAAAATTCTTTTAAAGATGTGAATCGGAGAAATATCATAGAGAATCAAATTATAGATCCGGATTTAAACATAACAGCAAACCTTAAAAAGGAATTTATAATCGTTTTACATTGGTAAGTCTGGGCGATTCCAAAAAGAATCGACGAGTTTGAATTCATGTCAAATTTCATGATAGAAGACAATACGGAACGAAAAGTTGACCATTTAGGTAAAATTGATCAAATCATTCATATTATGTCGAATGGATTAAAGTATATCCTTGCCAAGAAAATTTTGATTACAGTAAACGGTAAATGATGCGCATTAAACTAATCAATAAACTAAGCATTTAAAATACTGTAAAAAGGGTAAAATCTGTATTTATATTGATGTATACTGTATACAGTATTGAATTGCATATTGATATGTATATATATCTGTATATTGATAGTGTATATTGATATTGTCTATTGATAGTGTATATTGATATACAGTATAGTATATATATATATATATTATTAAACTCTAATTAAATTTGTGATAATAAATTATTGATATATATATAGTGAAAATTATATGCTGAAATTATATATTGAAATAGTGAAAATTATATGCTGAAATTATATATTAAAATAGTGAAAATTAATGAAAATTGATAATTAATAATAAAAAAAAAATTAAAAATAGAGTGAAAAATAGATCAACATAACCCAGGGATCTAGAACAAACACAATAAAAAAAGAATAATAATAAATTCAATTAAAAATTCAATTAAATGTAAATCAATTTAAATATTTAGATAAATAACGTAATGAAAATTTCTTCTTATGCAATTATGGCTTGCATACCGGAAAAGAAAATAATGTGCCGAATTTTTCGTACGACAAATCGATTAAAGAGTTGTTTGATCAAATGACTTTGTGATAATCACTCATAAGAATTTATATATTTAATGCATAATAGCATGACACTCTTTTGAATGTAATGAATGTATGACAATAAAGAATTTTTTAATTTCCGCACATTTAATCATAAGTGTGAAAAAAGCAGCGTGTGTGTAGGAATCTCACAACAGATAAATGTAACATATAAATACATTATTTGCTTTATCAATTAAAGAATTATTAATTTGATAACATTAGATAAGATTAATTATTATTATTTATAATGCTTGAATAATGACATTACGTTTTTTTTTTTTTTTTTTCCTCCGACATTCCTTCTTTGAGTTTGTGAAGGTTAACGGTGGTACCATAAGGAGGTTTTTTCGGTTGTACATGGGGGAATACAATCGAACCTTATCAATCAAGTCATTTACGAGAATTCACATTAAAATTCCGATGCAGGCACTGACTGGCGTTTATAACTGATTATACCAGTCGGAATGTTCTCAATAGTTTTCAATTTCCGTAATATTTTTTATTTTTCTCATTCATTCATTACCTACTCTATTTCGTTAGTCTATTTAATAATATTCCTTTTTTAATGAATTATACCTTTAAGTTTTTTTAGTGTTTTACACTGTTAGCGTTATACCGTTTATTAGCGTTATCGTTATACGTACGTACGTTAACTAAAACGTTGTCTTACTATATATTGTACTATGTTATCAGTGTAAAGTTATGCCGTTGTCAAAATACTATCAGTTATATATATTAAGTATATACGTACCTGGTACATACCAATACGTACAGTACATACGTACGTACGTATATTTATTGAAAGTGTTATTTAAAGTTACACTATTTAAAGTTATACTACTATTAAGGTATACAGAGTACCTTACTGTTTAGTTTGTTTACTGTGTATAAATTTTTTTTGTCAGCCTACAATCGGAATTCTTTATGAGTAAAAAAATTTTTTTTTCGGAATAATAGTGAAAAAAAAAATTGAATACATTCGGCATATATTCAGTATATATTCACATGGTAAATCTGTTTCAGGTTTTTGAACTTGTTAAAAAAATAACACCAACCGGCGAATTTAGTGATACAGAGGCTAAAATCTCTGTCGATTCACGGATTTTATCAACTTGTGAACTGTTTTGCCAAAGGTCTAGAATATGACTGTTTTGATATGATATCATGGATTTGAAGGGGCCTTTTTTTTTTTAACAATCGATTTCTAGCAAATTAGGTTAGTCTCTTCGTGATACCAGGTGTATGTTGCGTCACAATATCTATTCAGAGAAAAATAAAATCCTTTTCGTTGGGGAAAAAATTATGTTATGATATCAGTTCATTCAATTCTTACTCCGTGTAACTTATCTGCGGCCGTACATACGTTAACTTTTATGCATTGTCATTATTCTTTGGCTTTCTTTATGCATTTTTTATGTAATATTTTATCATTTTTAAACCGTTAATCTTTACTGTAGTTAAGTTCTTTACCATGGTTTAATTTCATTTTTGTAACTATCAATATCATGCAAAGAACATTCCAATAATGGATCCATCTGAATGCGGAGTAGAAAGCCCCGTGGATATTTACCCAATTGTTTTCTTTTTTAGTTGGTACGTGTTTACATCCAAATAAATCAATCTTAATAACGGTTTAGATGATTCTAGCGCCATTTCGTCGGCGTATTCTGTAATCCTTTTTGAATTCCCTGTACTCAATATGCCGTCATCCTTTTCAACAAAAAACTTCTACATGTGACACCTTGTTGACAATACCTCTATGCATGTGCGCGGGTTGTGTTGTGTAGCATCTATCTTTGAGGATCAGAAAATCTTTAATTACCATTATCTGTTAGAAACTGCGGATAAGAGTGAAAAAAATAAGTGTTACTTTTATCTTAATTTGTTGTATGTTTGTTAAGACTACTTGCAAAGGCTAAAATTGGCGGAAATCTCTTCTTTTTTTTTTACCTCAAAAAAATCTATCTAAATGACACTAAATGACATGTTTTTACTTTTTATAATCAATTCTCTTATTATTTATTTAATGTTATCACCTATTTTATAAATCGGTTTAATTTAAATATGGTTAATGTCGGCGAATTAGATGACGCTATCTCGAGCATATTATATCCATTTTTTAATACTATATTTATTACCTTTATTAGCTTGTCCGATTTTACGGATTGTACCAATTTTAATTGGTTTTTTTTTTTTTTTATTTCAAAGTAGATATGGAAAAAAATTCTTGTTCTGATTATTTCTAATGTTATAATACGTAAAAATAATGACAATGCACTATCGGAAATTTTTTTTTAAAAAAAATATATATATATATTTTTAAAAAATTTCTTACCTGATTACATTTAAGATAATTATTTACTATATTTGTTATTAAAGAACTGCAAAATGACGTTATACGATTAAAAATTACGCTATTTTATTTGAAACTTTATAATTATATATGGAAACCAAAAATTCTCGGTTTTTATAATCCGGCCGAGTCTAAAAAAATCAAGATTCTCGAATCAGCCAATAGAAATATAGATCGCCTTAGGATGCTCCCTAGATGCAGTTTTGGCCGATAGGACCTTTATGACCTGTCATAGGCTAATTGGTCATAACTAACCTTAAATTAAGGATCTGCAAATGCCCATGCTGGACATATTGTCATCATGCCTGGCACCAGTGCTACGAAAGCTGCCTATGCCCTATGCCCATGGGCGCGAATGTTTTCAGGTATTTTGTGTAGGCGCACATATAAAGTTCCAGGAACCTTTGGGCCAGGTCCTAGTACCTACCTAGTAATTTTGACCAGATCTTTATACTTATAACACAAGTTACCCAACATGTGCCCTGGAACTTTGTGTTCACGCCTACAAAGTGCCAAACAACTTTATGGTTTGCATCCTGCGCCCATGCCTGTGCTCTTTGTTAGGCACGGGGGTTGCAGATCCCTACTTTTAATTTATACGTAGTAAAAAAATATGTATAACCAAAAGTCATATGATTATTTGACCAAGATCATATCGATATAACTTGGGTCATCGGCCAACGGTTTTCTAGAAGGTTCAGGTTTCTGATTTTGAATTAAAAGTAACATATTTATTTCGAAATCAGTGATCTATAAATCATATTTATATAATAATGAATACTTTTACGATCGTAAATTTTCTTTTTTTTTTAAAAAAAAAACGACTGCTTATTTTATCTCTAAATAACTTCTTTCATTTTCCGATTTCGAAATTTCAAAGCAAAAATAGAATCAAAACAAGTTAACTCTGAAACTCCCTAATATCATAATGTCATATGATCTGTAATATGTCATATCGATCATTTACTTTATATCAATATGAGATCGTAAAATGACAAATCATAAAGTCATATGATCTGTAATATGTCATATCGATCATTTACTTTATATCAATATGAGATCGTAAATATGACAAATCATGCGAGTCATGTATGATCTATCATGTAATTATATAACCAAGGTTTATACTAAAAAAAAAAATAGTGCTCGGCACAATCAAACAAAAATTTGACAGTCAAATACTTGTGATAAAGTTGGATATCAAACAATCGTAAATTAATCAATACTACAGTACTACGTATATATATATATACATATATATACGGTTAATCTGCAATTGTTTGATGTCCGACTTAATCACATTTGACTGTCAAATTTTTAATTTTATAAATTATTATAATATTTTTGGAAAAAATCAATACTGTAGTACAAATATTGTTAATAATCGCAATAATAATTGCTATAATAGATCACTTAATTAGTATTTGAGTAGCTTTTATCAATTTTAAATAGTTATTAATATATTTTCAAAAATTTTGCAAATAAAGAAATATAATATTATCAAAACCTAAATAATACTGAGATTACATTGAAATTTTCAATCTTTTTATTTACTTTTCTCGAATTTTATCTTTATAATCTTTGTTAAAATTATTTAGAGTTTTGTATTAAGGCCATACAAACTTAATAAATTGGTTCTCATAACCCGGCCGGGTCAAATTTTGCAAAACTTTGAAAAAAAATTT
>CAJVPU010000885.1:0-14927 GCA_910591775.1 Dentiscutata heterogama | reverse complement strand
TGATTACTTAATAGAATTAAATGTAAAATGTGTTTTTATGTTTTAGAAATTTTAAGAATTTTTGTACTAGGGATTTATGGGAAAGAGTTTTTGGAATCTGCAAAGTTATTATTATACAAAGAACAATTGTCTAATGATAATTGTCTTTTGTATAACAGTAACTTTGCAAATTTCTATATTCATGCCTTTAACCCAAGTAACTTGGAATTCACTAAGATAATTTGACTGATTTAACTACTGTTAGGATTCTAAAAATCTCCTTTACAAGTTTTTTTTAAAGCTGGAAGAGATCTTTACTTAGTAGAATTTTTTCAAAAGATTTTTTAGCAAATTATATTATTGCTTTAATTTTACAGAAGTTGTAAAGACAAAAAATACACCAACTTTAAAGCAAGATCCTTTTAAAACTATTTAGTATTTAGGTTTATAACTTTTGTTAAAAAATCATTAAATACTAAAGAATATAAGTCTCATATTTAAAATTATTTTTATATTTACTTTATTGAATAAATTAAAGAAAAGTATATTTTTTTGTCAAATTTTATATATAAATTTGGGTGAGTCAACTTATTTGATTTATATTTGACAACATTTTGAACCTTGTAAGAAAACATATCTTATATCTATTAATGAAATACAAAACTCAACAAAGTACAAGATTTTAAAAAATCTACACAGGTTAAACAAAACTATACCAGGTAGTAATTGGGTAACTGATAGGTTTTCTATATTAATCTGATATATATAAAGAAGTTTACTAACAGGTAAATCCTAAATTTTTCTGAATAGACTATAATTTTAAATAGATATTTAGTGAAAATAAGATACTAATCAGAAATATTTAGAATCTAAATCAAATTGCTGGTAGGCCAATTGATTATTATAATAGATAACTTATTTTACTCAAAATTGCTATAAAACAGATACTTATCAGAATAAATTAAAATAATTATTAAATGAATAAAAGAGTTACCAGTTTTTTAATACTGAACTTAATTTGATCTTAAATATTTCTGATTTGTATCTTATTTTTGTCAATTATCTGTTTGATATTATAGTCTATTCAAAGATATTTAGTAACAAAATTAATTTTTTTTTTTTTTTTTTTTTGGTATTAAAGTGAGGACTTGCTCGTATCTTTATTGAGTAGTTTATATAAGTAGTTACATAGATAATGACTTTATTTGTATAATAACAAAAAATATAAATTATATGCAAGAATAGAAGCTCAGACTAAAAACTTGGCTAGGTGGCTAAATTAGTTATTTGTGACCTAAACCTACTAGAGTGGTCAAGACTCATCTAGATTTTAATAGTAAGTATGTAGTTTGTATGTATGCTATATTGAATCCATGCTGTATACCATTGCTCAAATTTTAGCTATGCCTGCTCTTTGAAAAGGCAGGTGCTATTGTTCTTATGTAGTTGGTCTGCTATACCACAAGGGCAGCTGTAAGTGTATTTTTTCCGCTAGCACTTGGTATAGATGTGGGCTTGTATTGTCATAACCTTGTTGTGAGATGCTATATTGTGTTGTTTTTCTATTTTGCAAATCTGTCACAATATGGTTTCCAGATTTGTTCATAAATTTCAGCTGATGTCAGAAGTAGAATTTGTACGATAATGTCAGCTGATTCTTTATATTATAGGTCAAGAGCTTGAAGTAGTTGTAGTAATAGGAATAAGATAAGGCCTTTTAATGTAGATAGAAGCTGGTATATCTGAGGAGAGAGGGTAGGTGAGTAGTTGAATAAGGGATGAGATTTGATGAGGTCTACTATTGCGTTGGGTTGGGTTGGGGTTAAGTCACTGAGGTATTTATTGACTATCTGGTTGGTTGAAATATCTATAATCTGCTTAGGGTTGGTAGGCTGTTATAGCTAATCCAGTGGTTAGAAGAGTCAAGTTGCTACAAGAGAAACAGGTATCAGCCTAATAGGTTTTCAGTGCAATAAGGTGAAGTGGAAGTGAGTAGGTAGTTCATTAAGCAGGAATTTAATTCTGAATATCTTTATTTGGTTTAGTTTAGATGAGATAATACTCATTGCTGTTTTAGATTATTGTTGAGGTAGAGCCAGGTAAAGTTTCATTCCAATCGATTGTTTGGGTATAGTGTTCCCAATCTGTATTACACTTTTGGAATAACTATAGTGCTATTGTAAATGCTCTGCATATATTCTTAACAAATAGTCTGGTTGGTTTTTTTATGTTTTTTCTATTGGATAGTGAAATATGGGTTGTGTATATTTGTATGGTCAAATAAAAGAGTCAGTATGGAGGATTGTTGGTGTGTTTTGGCCAGAGTATCTGCCATATTGTTAAATTGATCATTTGAGTGTGTCTGAACTTTGTGTAGTGTAAGCTAAATATTGAAGGCCTTAATAGTGTTAAGAGGTGTATGCCTGATTGGCCAGTAATTAAATTTAAAGTATTTAGAGAATGTAGGAGGGGTGCTGAGAAGTTTATAGTACTTGGAGATAATAGATTGAGAATTTGTGAATATGTTGACCTTGGTATTATGTGGTAGTGTAGCTATAGCAGATAGAATAGCCAATAGCTCAGCTTTGTATAATGAGGGCCAGTTGAGCATTTTGGCAGAAAAGCTGTTACAGACTTGGTTATGATCAATTTAAACCCAACCAACTCCTATTAAGCAGTTGCTGGTGCCTATGTTTGATACTGAGCCGTTTGTATAGAATGTAAATGTGTGTATATAGATATTGCTGAGAGCATTTTGTGTTAGTAGCTGGCGTGCTGTGTTGTTGTAGAAGAGAGTTGAGGCTAAGGAGTCTATGATATTTATATTGGGTAGAGATGAGATAGTAATAGAGTGCTTAACTGCTATGGAGAAGAGAAGGTCTACATAATTAGCATTAAGTTTAAGTTCTTTGTTTTTCATTTTTCAGCTAAGGAACTGTGTAGATAGTGTGGTGGAAACTTTGAGTGTGTAGTGATTAGCAAGCCAGTTAGAGTTCAACTTGCAGCCAAGGCATGGGCTGCATGTAATAGAGAGTAGGAGATATAGTAAATAGTGCCTTGTATTTATATTGTGTTGCCAGTATATAATAGAGAATGTGTTGGTTTGTTTGAAGTTTCTTTTTATTTGGTCTATAATAATCTCATCTTGCAGATAAATAAGTATTCATGATTTTTATCTTTTTGGAATGGTGTTAAACTAATAAGCAAAGGGGTTAATGCCTGGTGGTTGGTATTGTGTGTATATTAATCAGTATTGTGAGTTGTCAAGAATAGTGTCTTCTAGAAATAAGAACCTGCCTGGTTTTTTCCTTTTAAGTAAGTGTAGGAGTCTTGGTGAGATGTGCTGCCATTCGAGTAGATATTTATTGTTTGCTGAGCTAAGCTGCTCTAGGTATAAGATACATTTATTTTGAAGCTGTTGTTTGAATATACTGTATTTGGGGCTTTTAGAGAGGATAGATTCTAGTGGTGTATTGCTATCTTGGATTAATTGAGGCCATGCTCTGTCTAGGTTTATAGTTAGACTAATATTAGCTTGTTGTAGTAGTTGTATTATTTTAAATATAGTAGTATGCCTATTGGGTCCATCTATAGTAGGCTGTAGATGTTGGAAAATACTAGTAGTTGACCAAAGGTTGTTTTATAGTTGTTGTAGCCTGATGTGGGTAGTAATACTGAGTGTAGAACTGTTGTTGATTCTTAGAAGCAAATTGTTAGCATGGTGTTGGAGTTGTGTATCCCAGATGTTGTGGATATTATAGATTTTGTAGCAGAGCATTGTGCTATTGAAAATAGACTGGGATAAATGAGCTTTGTGTTTGGCAATTGTAAGGTACTTGCCAAGAATCTGGATACAGGTGAATTGGGGGATAATGATATTGTAGATTTTGTACTCCAGTATGGGGATTAAACTGTATTAATAACATAGATTATCTGTTTGTTAGTAATTATTTTCTGGTTCACAGTATAGGCTAGGTTTAAAGCTTCATCTTTAATGAGCTTGATCTGTTTAGAGTACTTATTATTAAGTGTAAACCAGCATCCTAGAAACTTGAGAGGCTGGCTAGTAGGAATTATCTTTAGATTTGTTTGTAGAAAAAAGATGCTAGTGTCAGTTTGGTTGAATATAAATGTAGATTTGGATGAATTGACCTGGATGTTTGCCATATTGTAGAAGGATAATACAGTTAGTATGATTCTTTCTAGGTCTTCTTTGGTTTGAGCGATCCAGATAGTGTTATCTATATATGTGAGAACCAATATAGAGCAGTGTAGCCTCTTAGTAGAGGGTGAGGCTAGACTTGTTTGCTATGCAGTATACATTGTATATCCTGGTAGTTGTGTAGAGATTTTTGTAATTAATAGATCATAGTAGATTCTCCAGAATAGTGGGGTGATGGTTTCTTCTTGGTCAATACTATTTTTAACAACGTAGAGGTTTGTAAGGCCTAGGTTAGTTATGATTCTGTTGAAGCAGTCAGAGAGGAGATTGGTAAGAATATTAAT
This sequence comes from Dentiscutata heterogama, assembly GCA_910591775.1. Taxonomy (NCBI): domain Eukaryota; kingdom Fungi; phylum Glomeromycota; class Glomeromycetes; order Diversisporales; family Gigasporaceae; genus Dentiscutata; species Dentiscutata heterogama. The sequence goes on along the minus strand of CAJVPU010000885.1, from coordinate 10,442 downwards.
AAGAGGTTCAGGCATGCCTATTCTGTATTGCAACTTTCTAAAAAGGCTGAAGTTGACAAAGTTATAAGCCTTGATCATATCTTGCGATAGTATCTATAGCTGGTTGGAGTTGCATGCTGCATCTTCTATAATATTGTTGAAAGTGTGAATTGGAATTGAGGTGAAGTTACCTGGAAGTGCAACATAGTTGAATGAAGATAAGATTAAGTGATTGGATAGAATATTGTTTAGCCAATTGGTAAGAAGTTTAGTGTATAACTTTTTAATATATTCGATGAGGCTGATGGGTCTCGTGTTAGCTAGGTTTCCATTAAAAATTAGTTTTTTGAAAATAGGAAATATCCTGCCCTCTTTCCACTATTTGGGGATTGTTTGGGTAGTGAGATATCTATTAAGGAGTATCATTGTGGCTTGTAGAAAGGTTGGGCCTGTGTGTTTAAGCATCTTATAGCTTATTCCAGAGGGTCTACAGGCTTTATTGTTAGGTAATTAGCTGAGGGTGGAGAGGACCTCTTCCTGAGTTATAGTAGAGAGTGCTTTCTGGTACCAGTTTTGTTAGATGTGGGGTTGAGGTTTGTATTCTATTTGCTATTCAGTGTTAAATAAGGTCTCATCAATTAGACAGGTTGCCGTCCAGTCATTGAAGTGTTGCTGGTTATGTGTTTTGATAGTAGTGGGATCTGTAATAATGTCTTGGTTTAGTTTAATATTGTCAAACTTAACAGGGTCTCTGTGCTGGTTCAGAATACTATTAAGCATAGAGGTTAGATTGGTTTAGAGCTTGGCACATTTTTTAGAAATTGCCTCTGTAATTTGGTGAAGTGTTTGTTGTGGGTTTTCTAGGTTGCGTGAATGTACAGCTTCTCCCATTTGGTATTAGCTTTGGTTATTCAGTCAGTGTTGGTTGTAAGAGGAGGTATTTCTAGATTGCATAGTCTGTTGAGGTTTGCTATTGAATTGTTTAGGTGGACTGGGGTCTGTTGGTTGGTCTTAATTTGGTGTTTTACAACCCTAATTATATTTCTGAGCTTCTTGAGGCTGTGGTGGCTTTTGAGAAGAATGTGTGATGAAAGTTATGAACTGTGAACTTTTTATTAGGAATATACTAGAGTGCTGCTGTAATAAGGCTAGTCTGGATTTTGTGCCATGTAGTTTCCAGAGACTCTAATGTTATAGATGTGAGAGGTGTGCTGTGATGCTGCAATTTTGTATTGACTTGGTTTGCAAAGTCATCCCACTTTTTTAAGTTCATTGCTTTGTATTCAAAGACTCTTCTTCGAGTGCAGATTTTGTGTTTTTGTTGTCCAGTGGTTGCATAGAGGAAAAGCCAGCATGAGATTAAAATCTTGTGATTACTTTGAGTACTGGTGTTGGGATCATCTATATTATATTCTGTAAGATATTGCAGTATTGGTTGGTATGCCCAGATAAAATCAATTTCACTACTTAGGTTGGCTCTGCACTATGTATATGTGGACTTGTGAGAGTGTGTAGCTAAATCATATATATTATTAAAGGCAAAAAATTAGAGAAGTTTGTATTTAATTGACTGGGAATGGATATTGTTAGTAGATATATTAAAGTCTCCTAGAGTTATTGGATAAATATTAAGTGCTTTGGCCTGTTGTAGCCAATGGATTATAGTGTTCTGTGTTTGTAGTCAGAGTTGTGCCTCATTGCTAGGGAGGTAGAGAGAGATGATTCAATACTTAAAATCATGTTTAAAGAAGATGTCAATGGCTATAGCATATCCAGGTATTGTGCTAATATTGTGAATATGTGGGGTAAGTGTATTACAGACCATAATTGCTGTTCCAGCCTTTGAGCTATCTGTACATGACCAGAAGTAGGTGAAGTGTTGAGTTTTTAGACGCTTTTGGGGCATTGTTTTGCTAAACAGTTTGGTTTCTAAAATGCAGATTATGTCTAGAGCTTGTTGTAGGCAGTAGTGTTCTCATGTTTCTTTTTTAGTATTTGTATTAAGGCCTTGTACATTGTAAATACAGATTGAGAGAGTTAGTGGGTGTAGAGTAGGTGTAGGTTGGAAGGTATTGGGATGGGAAGTATTTGGGTTTTGTGTATTATGTGTAGAGAGGTTAAAGAGAGAAGAATTAGTGGTGTGTTGCATTAGAAATTTAAAGTGTATTTATTTGGTCAGAACTGACCAATAGGGTGTTGGTGGCTATAGTGAAGGTTGTTGTAGTTGTAGCCTCTGTGGGTTCAACGATGAGTAGTTCTGTCATGATCATGATTGTGTCTATGTCTTGGGATAGGTGTAAGCATTGAAGATGTCTTTTCTAAAGCTGGGGTAATACTTGCAAGTAAAAGTATAGTACTGAGAGTATTGAGATACTCTGTAGATATGTTGTCAAATATGCTTCACTTGGGTGGAAGAAGAGGTGGGAGTTTTAATAGAAAGTCAGGAATTGATTTGATAGTATAGTGCTGTCTGAGTACTTTCATTGTTGGTGTGATGTCAGGTTGGTTCTGGATTGGCAGAGAGATGATGACTTCATGTTTGGTGAGGTTCTTGATAATTTCCTTGATATCGCTTGGGATATTAGGAAGATTTGGATTGGTAGTTAATTCAGTAGTACTTTGTGGATGAGCATTTTCAATTTGGATCCAGCTAGTAGGGAGTTAGGTGAAGTAGTAGTGGCTACATAATAATTTGGCAGTAGCTAAGAGCTGTTGTGGAGTAGTGATTGGCAGAGAGATATTGAAACTTTCAAGGACATCCTTAGCCATGGGGCTTGTGGTAAGATTTGCTTGCATAATTTCAGGTTAAAGAGGATACTAGATATAGTAAAAGCTTGCTTAATAAATTTTTTTGCTTCTGTGTCATTCTAATAGGAAAAGTAAATTTCATAGTGGTTTTGATTTTGCTGATGTCTTTGGGCAATAGAGGTTTAATGACTAAGAAATCATTTGGTAGAAGTTTGAAGATATAGTATTCCCTAAGCATGGTGATGATGTCTATAAGAGGAATCATGGAAGTAGCTAGGTTGAATGTGAAGTATTTTTAAACTATGGGGTTAAGTTCTTGGTAAGTTGAAGAAAGAGGCTTCTTAGGAGATGGGAGTTTGAAGTAGGTATCAGAGATTTTGGTTACTGTGTAGTAGTCTGCTAGTTTTCTTTTATATGCAGCTAGGTGCTAAAGAGAGGATCAGTATGAGATCAGAAATAGCTAGCGAAGACTGGCAGGGAGAGTACTATAGTGTAAAGATAAGGAAGGAAGTTTAGCAAAGTAAATTGCTGGTAACTTGAGAAATTTGAAGATTCTTCTTAGAGCATTGACTATTTCTCTTGTGTGTGACCATTGTGTAATTGGAAGCTTAAACAGGAGAATTTTTTGGATTTCTGTAGGGATTTGGTCGGGCATATCTAGAAGTGGGATTAGTTTGTTTTCTAGTGCATTATTGATTTGGGTTTTAATTTTTTTGGGAGTCTGTTCATCTGAGTTTTTGATTTGTAAAAAGCCTTTGGCATACTGAATTACTCTGTATATTTGCCTTGGTGGGATACATGTGAAGTTGATGTTAAAGATGTATTGTGAGATGAGCATCCTCTTAAGCATTGTGTAGATAGTGTTGTGGGTTGTAGTGTTGGTAAGTGTAATTTTGTTATCTTTTTTATAGGCTGTAAGAGCTCTATCAAAGAGGTTGGTATATTCTTTTTGGTGTGCGGGAGTGGTTTTGGGGTTGTGGATAAATGTTGTAAAGAATCTGGTATCAAGATGTACAAATTTTAGGAAGATTGCTTCTAGCAATTTAAATTGAATAGATATAGTAGTTAGCTTGTAGCAGATGAGTTTGTATATGCCTTCTGGAGTAGTAAGTGCAGTTGCAATAGTTTTGTATGTCCAGATCTTTGTATTGAAGGGGTGTCAGAGAGTGTGAAAATTCTGCTATGTACAATTGTCGCCTATTCCATGTTATTAGAAGCATCTGTAGCCAGTAATTTGAGGTTGGTTTTGGTGACTTGGCTGTATGATAATTTGGTTGTAGAAGCCTGGTTGTTTGTAGAAGGTCTGGAGGTAGAAGAGCTACCAGAAAGCACTTTGGCAGCCTTGTTGGAGGTTGTAATTAATAGTGATATATTTTGATCTCTTTTACGATTGATACTAGTATTGGGTGTGATAATTTGGCCTGGAGGTGTGCTAGGTCTGGATGTAGGGTGGGTGGTAGTGATAGTATCACTGGCGATATTGGTTAAGGATGTGGTGATGATTAGGTGGAGGTTTGTGTCTTTGTCTGCATTACTGTTTGTAGCTGTGCTTGTGTTTGTTTGATCACTAGCTAGATCAGATGGTGGTACTAGTTTCTTGAGGGCTAAGAGGTGTATGTTGTATTCACTATTGCTTTTGTTAAACTCATTATCAGATTTGATTTGTGTAATAGAGTTGTATAGGATTCTGGGCAGATTGAGGATACTTTTAGCCTTGGTGTATAGTTTTATACTACCTTCGTAGGCCTGTATGGTTGTATTAAGGTCACAAGTGCGAGTTAATTTGAAAATTTTGATGCTAATGTTAATATTATTTTTTTTCTGTGTCGTGAAGTTGTAAAGAACAGATTGGGTAATATCTTCATATTTGCAAATCTTTTGGAGAGGGTAATTTGCCAAATTTGGAATTCTTCCTGATTTGGTAATATCAATGTAGAAGAGAAAGTCATTGGCATGTTCTGAAATAGAGAAGCTGACTGTTTGTACCAAACTTTAGTAGTAATTTTGATAAAATTTTTTGTGTGTTCTGTTACTGGGGTTGGTGGTATGGTGCCAGATAGATTGCACTAGATTGCGCAGGTTTACGAAATAGGAAAAAATAGCTAAAGAAAGAAGAGTAGCTTTCGGAAGTCATATTTTTGCTGGGGGGCTAAGATTTAGTAATTTGGGTATTGTGGTAGTTCTTGGTGTTTTTGTATAGCAGGTTGGTAGTGCTTGGAGCAGGGCTATTTAAATGTTGGCTATCCTTATGGCTGCTTTCACGGGAGGATAAAAAAACTAGTTTTTTGTCTTTTAATGAGTTTATTGCTATTTACTTGATGAGAAAGGAGCTTTTTAAAAAAATGCCCTCTTTTAAGTACAACTAGAGGGCCTGAGTAACTTTACTTAAAAGCTGAATAACTGTTTACTTAGTAGGTTTTTGAAATAATCTTGCAGAAATGTTTTTTCTTCTTGTTTCTATTTTGGTAAAAGTGATCTATAGGAAGAGTTTTTTTTGTTACAAAATTAATTTTTAAGTAGGTTTTTTGTTATTTCTAATTAGTTTTTATTTTACTTGAAATTGTAAATAAATTGGATATACTTCAGGTGTATTTAAGATACTTATCAATTTTAAAGGCCTACTAGTAGATTGATTTTAATCTTAATTATTTTCTATTGGTCTTTTATTTTTGCAAAATATTTGTTTAAAATTGAAAACTTATCAGAAACTTTTAAGTTCAATATTATTATACTAGTAGATCTATTAATAAACCTAACTAAAATCTTATTTTATTTTGAATTGCAAGATTAAATAATAGAAAATTATAATTTAGTATACTATGTATTATGGTGCACCCCTAATCATGAGATATAAATAATAATTATCAACTAATTAGATTAGTTAATTTTTTTTTATTTTAATGCATTATAATAGTTACTTATTAGTATTTTTTTGCAGTTTCAGATTGCTATCATTATTATCAGATTTTTTGTTTAGAGTTATTGTTATTATTACTAGTGCTATTGTTGATATTAGTGTTATAGTTTTGGCTTTGTCATTGATACATTGGTAAATTGTATATTACTATTATTGTTAGCTATTGTTAGTAGAAATTTGTATCATTATCAGATACATAGTATAGGTATTGCTTCTTTTGTGATAGTATTGCTAGCTTTATCTGGTTAAGCTATTTTTGATATTTTTAATTTTTGCTAATACATCAATTATATGATAATGTTAAACAATGTTAAACTAGTGTTCTAAGCTGATTAAGTTAGCTCTCTAACTCTAATTAAACACAGTTTTAAAATTTTGATCTAACACAAATTTCAATTTAATATATATATATACTTATTTTTAATTTGATAAAGTATATACAATATTTATTAAATATAAATATCCTATGATTTATTATAACATAAATTATTGGCTAAGCTGCTAAGTCATTAAAAATATAATAGCTTGGCTTAGCTATAAAAATTTAATTAGCTTGGATCACTATATTGAATATAGGAGGCTTATAAAAATTGTGAGTATTTGGTATTTGGGGTATATATTTTTATCTTGTTTTTTGATTTATAAATTTATTATTGATGTTTGTTTCTTTTTTTCTAAAATTGCTAAAAAACTATTAGGTATTTGGTTGTATATCAGAATCCTGACACACAAAATCCCAACATACAAAATCCTGGCAACAAAATCCCAATACACAAAATCCCAACAAATTAAATTCCTAATTTTAATATTTTTAGGATTTTAATTTGTCAGTATTTTGTGTATCAGGATTTTGTTGCCGGGATTTTGTGTGTCAGGATTTTGTATATCGGGATTCTGATATACAACCTAGGTATTTGTCTTAAGAAGTATAATTTTCTAAATTTATTGCTCTTGTTTTTTCTTATTTGTAAATATGTTATTAACAATTTTTTTTGTTATAGATTTTGGGTATTTTAAACTTTTTAGAATTTATAGAGCATATAACTTGTAAATCTAGAACATATAGTATTATTTTTCATTGTTGTTTTTGTTTTGTAAACATGTTACTAATGAATCTTTTTTAGGTATTTTTAGAATATTTTAGGAAATGGAGGGATGGGTCCCCATAGCCTAGTGGTCTAGGCACCCTCCCTCCACAGACAAGGCCAACAGTTCGATTTTAGCTGGAGCTAAAAACTCTGTAATCTACGAAAGCATATGAATGTACGTGAAGCCCTGTGGCTAAGCCCATGTGAATAGAAGATTGGCATATAAGGAAGTTCCCGGAAAGAAGCCTCCTAATATGGAGAGTTGGTGCTCGATGTGAGAGAAGTGGTGAACATACCAGAAATGGAGAGAAGGCGCACTAGCGAGTAATATGGTGAACATAAAAGGAAGTTGCAGGAAAGGAATAGACTTACCAAAATTCAAACATCTCTGGCACATACCGGTTTCAGTGGATATGGGTTACACTGAAGTTGAACAAAAATCTAAGAGATAATCTTGGTACCTTACTTAGTAAGTTTGCATCGAGGGTAAATTCGAAGGACTATGAATACTTAGTAATATCCAATGTAGTAGTACTTTGATATAAATAGAATTAGATAGCCCTAACCTGGTTGTCACCAATAGTAATATTAAAATATGTATATGCAAATAGTGTTGGAAAACCAGAAAGTTTAAATAGGGGACCCAGAGGCGGGTCTCAGGTATGGCATCTAGTGGGTAACCTGCGGGCGGAACCCTTAATTAGATAATGACTAAAGTTATACGTGTGGCTAGTTGTACTTTCGTTAACAGACTACTGTATATAAATAGTTATACCTTACTAATAAAGACACACAGGCGAGATTGCCATTTAAAAAAAAAAAAAAAAAAAAAAAAAAAAAAAAATTTTAGAAAATGTTGTTCTTGAATTTTCTGCTTTGGCTTGTATATATATTTAGCTAGTGATTTTTTTCAGGTGTTGAATAAGCTTTTTCAGATTGTGTTGTTATTCTTTGTAGTTCTTTAGATAAGTTAGGTCATATATTTTGTTTTAATTTTGGGGGTTTTTTTTTTCTGCTTTTACTACTATTTTTTTTTTTTGATTGTTACTTATCACTTTTCTGATATATTATGCTTTCATTATTAGTATTATTATAACACTTTTGTTATAAATATCATTGCTATTAGAGGGTGAATTATTTTTGTCATTGGCATCATTGTTATTGAAATTTTATCACTCAGTATTATTCTTTCTTTTGATACTATTTATTCACTATTAGAACTTTGGTTTTATTTACTAGGTTATTGTTTCCTTTATAATAGTAGAGTTAGAGTGAGTTAGTTAATAGAGACAATGCTTAACTTGTCTTCTAGCAAAGTTCTTTTGCTAGATTTGATTAAATAAAATAGAAGTTCACAGATTAAAGGTCTGCAAAAATATGTATAGATATTAATTATATATAATATACAAATTGAATATGTGTATTAAATAAATAAATTAATTAATCAATTTTATTATAAATTTTTATTTTTAATAATAAATTAAAAAAGTAATACTATATAATTATAGTGATCACATAATTAGATATACACTACAATACAAGTATACTATTTTTTAAAACTCTAAATAATATACTTAATATTATTTTCAACAGAGCTATTTTTATTTATTGTTATTTATATACTTATATAAATTCTATAATATTTGTTTTATAGAAGTATTTGTATATTAATATATTTATTTGAATTAAAGTATTGCTTTGATATTTTTACAAATTGCTATAGCTAAAAAAAAATATTACAAATCTTTTATAAAATTTTTTAAAATTCTTTATTTTTAGTAGTAGCATCTTTTTTGCCATTACTATTTCTATTTTTACTACCACTTGCATTTTCACCACTATTTACATTTTTGCTACTACTTGTATTTCTATTTCTACCATTACTACTATTTCCACTAACTACTTTCACTACTATTTCTATTTTCACCACTACTACTATTACTACTGTTCTTTTTATTATTATTTCTATTTTATTTGCAATAATATTACTATTGCTGCTTTTGCCAACTTTCTCTATTATTACTATATTTACTATCTTTATTAAAAATATATAAAGTTGAAGTAAACCAAAATAGAGCATTGAGAGATGGTTTTGATTATCTATCTACTTTGTATTACAATACTATCATTTTCTAGAGTATTTAATATAAAAAATTTTTTTACATTTTATTAACAAGTCAAAAGATTTTTTTAATATAATTATTTTAAAATAAAAGAAAATAAAAGAAAAGATTAAAAAAATTTAATAAAGTGACAGGTCTAGAGTTCAAATTCCACAAATAATGATTTTGAAAAAATTAAATCTGTGTTTAACAATTATCTATTGATTAGTTAGATCTATAATCTGTAATTTTGGTTGCACTAACTTGTTATAGAAGATTTAGTATATAAATGCTCAAAAACTGGAATGATTAAAACCTGTTTAGGAAAACCCAAGAAGTAGTAAAAACTTTTGACAGTGCTACAGAAAAACCAAATTTGAAACTAAAAACTGAAACCAGAAAACTGAGTGATTAGGTCTTTAAGTGGGGAGACACACTAGCTAAACTGTTGGTTCATCAACTAGAGAAAAAGGACATGTGCTCTGGAAGTATATATCAAGAAAAAGAAGATCATAAGATACCTAAAGCCTAAGTAGACCAACCTTTTTAGATTGCTAGCTAGAAATATGAGAAAGATTGTAAAGAAGCTAGAAAAGAAAAAAAGTTCAAATACAGGTAGGTACTAAGGTAGAAATACATCTTGTAAGAGCAGGAGATATATGTAGCTTGAGTAACTAGGCTCACTAGTATATAAGTAAATCTATAATGCAATATCTCTAAACCAAATCTGGAGATATAGAAGAATTTAAAAGGCATTTACTATGCCCTTTCTTAGATAAATACTAGCTAATTAGATTTGAAGAGTTTATTTATAATAGATAAAATCAGTAGGAGAATGCCAATCTAGGTAGCCATTGTGCAGTATGAGATGAGATAGTTTGAACCAAAATAGAGCAGTGCAGGATTGGGGATACTAGAAAGTTTAAATAGATAACTCTTTAGTTAAGTTATAGATACAACATCTAGTGTAAAACCTTTAGTAGACTACTTAAATAGGCACCAAAAGGTGCATATGTAGCTTGATGTACTCTTATAGATCTAAAAATATACTTGCAGCAAGTAACAAATATAAAAATATAATAATATTTAAATGTTACTCTCAATAAAGTTCATCTATTATGGCAATTTTAGCAATATAAAAAAAAAAATTTAATAAAAAATATTAATAATAATTAATTACTTTTCAAGACCTTTATTGCTTGTTATAAACTTATATTATATAAATAATTATCTTTTTTTTTGTAATCTGGGCAAATTTTTAATTATTGTTTAGTTTTTGTTTTTCTATATCTATTTCTAAGACTTTATCTGAGTAGAGGCCTTTTTTATTTATTATATCTTCAAGATTATTTTTAAAATTGTCTCAACTAATTGAAAAGGCAAGTTTTTTAAAATTTTTATTATGGGTATTAATCATATGATTAAACTTTTATACATGTTGTCTTATTTTCTAAATATAGTTTAGGATATTAAATAGTTATTTTTAGAGCATATAATTATCAAAATCCTTTAAGCAATACTAGTAATTTGATTTTTTTTTTTTTTTTTTTGGTTTTAAAAGGTGAGGCCTTGCTCATATCTTTATTAAATAATTTATATAAGTAAACA
>CAJVPU010000884.1:0-14941 GCA_910591775.1 Dentiscutata heterogama | reverse complement strand
AATATCGTATTTATCTGAATAAAGCCAAGTGCCGGGGGCCTAAGTGGTCACCTTAATATTAAAAAAAAAAAAAAAAATAAATTGGAGAACTAATAGGATTATACAAGAAATACAAAGAGCACATAATATAGAAGCAAGAAACTATGTATTACACATAAGAACAACAAATGATTCAAATCCAAAAGAAATAACCAAGAACTTAAAACACATCCTCAGGTATATCTGTGCTATGGATGTGGTAATACTATTAGAAAACTCTGCATCAAATAAGTGTTACAGAGCAACCTTTGAAGAGTTGCTTAGAATAAAGAGAAGTATCTCTAAAGAAGAAAGATATAAAAAGGATGAAACTAGTAAAGCAATAGACTGGATAAGGCTGTACTTTGATACACAGCACTTCTTCACAGCTGGATCAGGAAGAAACCTCGAGGACTACCTCAAAGTAATTGAGGAATATAGAAAAGAAATATGATTACTACATATAAATAATGTAGTTCATGCTAGAAAACAAAAAACTAAAGCCGGCTAGGTGATAGAAATAAAAGCAATGATATTTGGAAGTGGACAAGATATCTATGAACACCTACTAAACAGACAGCTTCCACAAGAAATATTTATGGAACTAGTAAAACAAATGCATGCAAGTATACTGAAAACACTCAGAAAAACTGACTTAGATAAAAAAGAACAAATAAATGAAGTATGAACATTAAGGAATTATGCAAATAATATATGGCCAACAGATAGAGAGCTTGATAAAGACTTAGAACAAAGAATCAACGATCTGAATAAATGGAACCCAAGAATGGGAATACAATTCAATGATCTACTACCAGACAAAATATATAAAAATAAAGAGGATCCAATAGAATATATTATGCAAGTCATGGCAAATCTAAAAATAGAATGACAAGAGAAATATCAAAATCCAAAGGAAGAAGCATTAAGAAAAAGAATGCATAATGAGAAAACAGTGAGAATAGCTTATGAAATAAACAGAGTAAAAGAAAAATGGTCACTACAAGTAGGACCAACAAAAGCGAAACAAATACCTAAAATACTAGTAATATCTACATTCTCTGGAATGTTGAATACAACAAAGAAAAATCTTGAAGAATTAAAGAAAGAAAAAGATAAAAATAATACTGAAGAATTTACTCAAGACCTAGAAAGGTTAATGAAAGAAATATTAGATATAGAAACAGGATATAATAAAATAAATAAAATAAACTCCAAAGAAGTACATAAAATAGTAGAACGAATAAAAAGCATATTAACACTACCAACAGAGGTTAAAGAATTCAGAAAAACAAAAAGAGAACAACTGTTCAACTTTCTAACATAGTATAATGACCAAAAACTAATAATAAAAGGATCAATAAAGAAACAACTGAAAGCCAAAGAAGAGAAATATCAAGTAAATATTAAAAAGACACTAGAAATGAAAAATAAAAAATTTAAAAAATTAAATGAATTTGATAAACAAGCTGTCATACAGACCCTTTTAACCACATCTGAAATGGAAAAAGATGATGAAATTAGAGAAAAAGCAAATAGAAAATACTTTAACTTTTGTTTGATAGACACAGAAAACAAATCGCCCAAAAAAATAACAAATGAAGAAGAATTATTTGAACAATTAAAAAGGGAATCCAAACAACAAAAAAAAATTCAAAAAAAAAAGAACAAAAAATAAACCAACTATATGAAGATATAGATAGGAATAGCAATACTAGTAGCATACTAGAAGATAAAGCATATCAAAGAGATTTTGAAGAATTTAATAAAAAATTAAACCTACAGAATAAGCCTGAAGGCTTATCTATTGAGCTACCAAATGAGCAAACAAATAGACTGCAGAAAATACTAGAAGAAATAAGAAGCCATAAATATAGAACTAATATGATGAATAATTCCTCTAGCGAAAAATCAGTCAAAAGTGAAACATCTAGAAATGATAAACAATTAATAAGAAATATAATAATAGGACTAAAGAGGGAGACCAAAGAAAACCAAATAGTACAAATACAGATAGTATACCAAGCATAGAACTATTAGATCCAAAAATACAGAAAATAATAAATGATCAAGACAAATATAACTAAACCTTTGAAGTAGAAGCAGACAGATACCTGAGAAAAAAAAGCGATATAGAAATAGTTCAACTGGTAGAAAGACCAAAAGTAATTGAATCATTACTAACACCATCCTTTATAACAAAAAGAATAGGCACCATAATATGACTATTTAAAAAAGATAATAAAAACCTAAGGAAAAATGTAATTAAAGATCAGGCTGCAACACAAATAACAAAACCACAAGATAAATTCCAAAGGAAACAGAAAATATCCTTTAAAAAATAACAAAGAATGTTAATAGAAGACTATAAAGCTAAAGTAGAAGAAAAAAAAAAAAAACTGGATGAAGAATATAAAATAATGCAACAATCAAAACAACAAAGTAAAGGACTATTAGTAGTAACTGACTACAACAAAGATCTTATAGAAATAGGAATAGATTAAAACTCAAACTTATCATACTTTAGACCAGTTTAAACAAGACTTGCTATACTGACAACTAGTAGCAAAGAAAAAGAAGTAGATTATGGATATGAGATCAAAAATATAGAATCAAAACCAATAGAATTCAAAAAGGAAATTAAATTGAAAATACATGAAGAATTAGAACATATACCTAATAAATATAAAAGACTTATAATACCAACTCTAAGAACAGGAAAACCTCTAAAAATGAAGCAAAACTATGTACTACAACCAAATACATGGACTGCAATTAAAATAAATAAAAAAGGAAATTACCTCGTAATGACACCATTACATATGGCAAAAGAAGGAATATGTGTACAAAATGTATTAATCAATGATTGGACAATCAGAATGATTAACTATATGAATAATCTGAAAATCATACAAATGGGACAACATATTAGAAATATAAAAGAAATAAATAACATTATTAAAATTAAAGAATTCTGTGAAATAAACAAATATAAATATGATATGAAAATAGGAGAAAAAGACTTAACTGAAAAAGAATGACTTGAAGTATTATTAAAAAATATGGATAAAAGATTTAGAAAAATATTAAAACCAATATTCATCAAATACATGAATATATTTAGAATAAAAAAAGAAAAAGGAACAGTATTTAATAAAGAATACTTTGGAAGACTTGGAGAAGTCGAACTAGAATTAAATATACTAGAAAATGAAATACCATCAAACCATAAAAGTAGACCAATAAGAAATTACTCAGAAGACCAAATAGAACAATCAAAGAAATTATATAAAGAACTAATAAGTTCGAATATAATAGAACCATCAAAAGCCAAATGGATAGCACTATTGGTAATAGTACCAAAACCCGACAGAAGCTATAGAGCAGTGATAGACTATACTATGCTAAATAGATACCTCAAGAAAGACCCATTTGAAATACCAAATATATCTGTAATACTCCAATGAATAGCAAGACAAAAAAATTCTTAACTTGTAATTTTAAAAGTGCCTATTATCAATTTCCTTTAAAGGAAAGTGATTGAGATAAAAGTACTATGCACTTTCCAGGTGTAGGAAAATTTAGATTCCTAAGATGCCCAATGGAAATTAGCAATGCACCTGTATTTATGATAAGATACATGTTTAAATTATTAGAAGACTTAGATTTTGTATTTGTATACATGGATGATTTAATAATAGGAAGTCAGACATATGATGAACACATTTTACACATTCTAACAGTGTTTAAATGCATTAAAAAAGTGGGCCTAATCCTCAACACTAAAAATATGAATTTATCAAAACAGAAATAATGATACTGACCTATAAAGAATCACATAGGAAGATTTCACCAAATCAAGTTAAAATTAAAGAAATACAAAAAATCAAACTATTGACTAATAAGAAAGGAGTACAACAATTTACTGGATTAATGAATTATTTCAGAAGATTCATACCTAAATTTGAAGATATTGCAAGACCAATATATGATTTATTAAAAAAGAATCAACAATTCGAATAGACACAAGAACATCAAAAAGCATTTAAAATATTAAAAGATAAAGTAATTAATGCTATATCTCTGACCTATCTGAAAAAAAATATCAATTAATAATAGAAACAGACGCCTCAAATAAAGGAATTGGCACTGTACTCAAACAAATAAATCCAAAACTTGCATACTATAAGACTATAGAAGCACAAGAAAATGGAACAAAAGATAAAGAAGATTATACCAAATCTGAAGAAGAAATAATTGAATTAGTATCACACACACTAAACCCAATGAACAACTGTGGGGAGCTATACAAAGAGAATTATATGCCATATACTTTTATTTAAATTATTAGAAACATTATATTAGAACACAAAATATAATTGTACGAATTGACAGTACTGGAATCAGTGACTCATCTGGAAAAATGCCAATAAATGGAACCATGAAAAGATAGTTTATCAAATTACACAACTTTAATTAGACTGTGAAATGAATTAAAGGAAAAGATAACAAGATAGCAGATTAGCTAAGTAGACAAATAGAAATAGATAAAAATGGCAATCAAGTTATAAGACTAAACATTGAAATAAAAAATATAAATAAAGATACTAAACCCAATGGCAAAAGTCTAAAATAAACCCAAAAATGAAAGATCAGAAACCAATACCACCGTACAAAGACTTAAGCAAAATATTCCAAGACAAATCAAAATGCATACCATACCTTATCAATAAAAAAGTGTTACCAAAACAAATGAAATGTTTAAATATTTACTGCTGAAGACAAATGACTTTAAAAGATAAAATCTTTAATTGCCCAAATTGGAAATGTAGACACAAGATATTATTATTCAATGAAACAATATTCTCAAATACCCATTATCATGTAATCAAATACTATTAATCAGTTACTACTGGTTTATCAAACTGAAAAGAAACCAAATTTATACTATAATGAACATATCTTTGCCAACAATAACACATTGAACCAAAATATTTAGAACATGTGTGACCAAGTAATAAAAGAAAGTGAAACCAAGATAGGCAGAAAAGATAATATTGTGGAATGCGATAAATCAATATTTTGCAAAGACTGAAAAAATAACAAAGCTAACAAAGTATGGGTATTCGGAAGAATATCCCAAAATACAAAATAATTCTTTGCCGAAGTAGTACTAGATAGAACAGCTAAAACATTGATAAGACTAATCCAGAAATATATTTATTCAGAATCAACAATCTATACAAATATTTTCAAAAGTTATGACCAAATATTTATCAGACTCAAAATAGCACATCATCAAATAAATCACAGCCAAGAAATGACTGTAACAGATCAATTAAAAATAATGTACACCAATAATATTGAATACACATGTAAATACTTAAAGAGAATATACTTGGACAAAACAAAAATAAGAAAGATCTTCCTTATCATTTATTTGAACACATTTTTAGACACCAAAATAAATATAAACTTTGAGATGTGTTTATTGAATATTTACATGACACAAATAAAGAATTAATTGATAAAATACAAAAGACAAGTAACACTGATAAAATTAGAATAAACTACTAATAAGAAATAATTATATAAAGACACCTGAATAACCAGATGAAGGATATCCAAAACTTAACGGATAAACTCTGATAAACTCTAAATAACAAAGACCCAAAAATACTTGCAAAATACAAAACACCTAAAAAAGAAACATAAGCCGAATTGAATGACCCTGCAAACAAGACTAAGAAAACTTTATATTCAAAGAAATTGAAGAACTTAATTCAGAAAATCATAATATTACATTTGTAAAAAGACTCGAAACAACAATTACCTCGAATAGTAAAGAACAAGAAGAATTAAAAAATAGTGTATTATTTAAAGAACTAAATAAATTCAAAAGAGAAAAAGTCAAAAAATATTTTGAACAAAATTTAATCATGTTAGCATTAATAACCTTAGCACAAGAAAAACCTCAAGACCTAGAATATAGATATTGGATAAGCAATATTTTAAACTAAATTCAAAGAGGAGATCATAATCTATCGTATAAATTCAGAACTAAACTACTCACATTTCAGTTAGAAAAAGATTTGGAAAAAGAACCATACTCTTAAATAATCTCAAGGAAGAAATTAATCAAAAGATCAAGAAATACAAAGAAAAATATCATTTTAAACAACTATGGAAGTTAGAAATTAAAAATGCTAAAAATCAAAAAGAAATCAAAGAAAACAGAAAAAAGCATAAGAAATAAATACAAAAACAAGAACCAGGACAAGAACTAAAATCAGGAGAAGCATTACAAAATCTTTATAAATAACTTATTAAAAAACTAGACCAAATTATAGCTAACAATAAACCAATTTATTTGAAGAAAAAGCAGAATATTTAATAGATATAATTTAAAAGTTCGAACAAAAATCAGATGAACTAACATTCCTTGAAGAAAAAGAAAGACTTCTTAAAAAGATAAAGAGTTTTGGAAGAACCTTTTTATCAACATACGATAACCTTCAAGAAGAACTATACAAAAAACTTAAATAAAAAAAAAATGAATAATCAAAACGAATCTAATGGATGGACCCAAAAAGAACCTAACTATTGCAAGAAATGCGACTCTCATGTTGAAAAGCCTGAAGAATATGACTGCAAAACAATACTTCAAAAATTAACAACAGCATTTTAAGACTACGAAAACAAAGAAGAATTTAAAAAAAGACTTAACAAAATAAGAAAAAATCAAAGAATTAAAAACCAATTCACCTGTGGAATTTGCAAAGAAAAAGGATATATGAATAGATATTGCCTAGTTCAAGATTGCTATCAATGTGGTAATAAAGGACATCAGTCACAAGATTGTTCTACAAAAACCAAACCAAATTACCAAAATCAGAATCAACAATGGAATGATAATCAACCAGGACCATCAAGATGAGTATTTGTATGTAAATACTGCGAAAAAAATTACAGAATTGAAAATTGCAAGACCTATAGACTTTTAAAAGAAAATGCAAATTTATTTTGCAAATGCAATACTGAAAATATTTTATTAAAAGAAGAGAACATATAGAATAGGCTTTATACTCAACAAATCAAGACAAAAATCATTGCTGCTATTGCAAAAAACCAACCCTATCACAAGACCTCTATCTCATCAAAGAACTATATATTAACCCCTTTTCATATGGATTACTGTTTTTACAAGAATAGCTAGTTTGCAAAGGATACTATAGTGAATTCTATAAAAATTTAGACTTAAGAGACCAATAAGCTCAAGAATACTATAAAGAACTAGAACAAGGCAAATTGACCAACTGCTGACTTTGCCAAAAACAACTCTTGAAAAGAAAAGCTAAAAGTTAAAACTTGATGTTCTTTTGTATCAAAGAACAAAAGTTTGCTTATAAAATCTATTACTCTGAAAAAATATTAGGAGATGACAAACTTAAAAAAGACATTCAAAAACTAACAAGGAATCAAACAAATATACATTGGGAATTAAATGAATTGATAATTTTTAGACTTATAAAATATATTAATGACAACCCTGATGAAAACCTTTAGAACTACGAAAATCTAAATATTATACAATTACAAGACACTTGAGAAACCGATATCATAAACTATTATACTCTTTTTAATTGAAATCAACAACTCAATTAAGAAGTTAATGATAACCTAGAATCTGTAGAATCATTAACTTTTACAAGAAGAGAAGCAAACCAAATACAAGCAGCCATAGGAGGGGAGTTATTTAAAATAACTTGATAAAGAAGAAGAAAATAATGAAATAAAAAAAAAAAAAATCAAATTTGACAAGCAGTAGAAGTCTTATTACAAGAAACATGTAGTAATCACAAAGGAAAAAGTAAAGAAGACTTTGAAGAAGGCTTATGGAAAAATCACGTGGACCTTTGTAAAGGATGTTTAATGCTGATTACTCGAAAAGAAGAAGGAGACAAAGACTTTAACAAAGACTATTGTGACCAATATTTTGAAGAACTAGAATCAAGAATGATCATTATAAATGAAGAAAAACCTGAAAAAAACAAAAGACTTGCTATTGAAGAAGACCAATTTTATTACGAACCCCAAAATATTATAGAATTTGATAAAGAAATACTATGAGACTGATATCAGGAGCAAATAAATCGGAATACCCAAGACCTATGGAAACTGTCTCAGATAATTCTGAAATTCCAACTAAAAAATAAAGAAATCACAATAAGAGTCCAAACTCTTGAAAAACATACCCTAAAATTGACTACCAAAAATAACCAATTGGAACAAAAACCAAAAAACCTTGAAAATCAGAATACAATACTGAAAAGAAAACTCGACTATTTTGAAGAAAAATCTAGAAAAATTGTGAAATTTAGTACTAGTACTCAAACAAAAATTTATTAATTTAACTAAAAATAGTTTATCTTTAACAATATCTTTAACATTATTATTATTGAAATTATATATTATCCTGTATAAGTAATCATATCTTATTAATAATATTTATTATGGCTAAAATGCTAAAAGAAAAACAAAAGTGACTTACAAGTAACAATATAATATAAACAAAGTAAACAATAGAGATAAGAAACAATTATAAAAAGACTTAAAAATTAACTTAATCAACTCTATACCAAGGCATACCCAAAAACAAAAAATAAGAGAATGATATTCTACTTGCAAATATTGCAAAACACATAAACTACCCTGCAATCAAAAGATACCTTGCACAATTTGCAAAAGCATAACCGAAATCTGTAAAAGAATATACAAACTCAAAGAGCTTGACAAAGTTAACAAAAAAATACTAGACCTACATTCAACACTAACAAAAATATTTAGAAAAAAACAAATTATAAAAGAATCATTAAAAGATTAAGAAATACTATTAAGAGAAACACCTAACACTTCAGATAGTAAATGAAAAGAAAAGAGAAATCGCAATACAAGCTTGTGATTATTGTCGAGAAAAGAGAGTAAGGTGCAAATACAATACCAAAATCTAAATATGTACCCAGTGTAATTCACGTGACCAACTATGTATAAATATGAAAAAATACTTTCCAAGAGGACCTAGATCTAAAAAAAGATTAAAGTGGATAATACATAAAACAATAACTAAAAACTTGAATGACTACAAGAAGACAAGCTAGGCAACTACCACCCTTACAAATGCAAGAAACAAAAGTAATTATATTCTTACAAAACACATTGGTAATTGCACAACAAACTAGGTATTAGTAGAACGAAACTTAATTGCACATCAACCATTCTTAGGGACACTTACAAAAAACGCTGCTGCATATACAGTATTAATCTACAACATAATATTTTACTTCAACAAGCAACAATTAATAGAATTAATAACCATAATCTAGTATATATAACTATAGGAGAAATATCACAATTAAAAGACTGTAGAACAATACCAAAATTTGTATACTCCCAAATTAACTAAAGGATTACAGGATTACAAAGACAACCAGTAACAATAAGATGAAGAGTGAATGCCAAGGACTAAAAAGTACTGAAAAGAAAAAATACAAGGATTATTAGAAGAATACAGAAGCCTAATACTCTTAAAAGAATCAAACATTGAATCAACACATAAACGAATATATCTAAAAACAGCTCTCGTTACACTATTAGTAACTCAAGAAATATTTGAAGATGAAATAAAAGAAATAATCTTGAAATTTATAGACGGAGAGATACTTGAATATATTGAAGAACTATTAAAACAATTATAACAACCAGGAACAATTAATTGAACTATCTTCATTACCATTAATAAACACAACTCTTTTGTAGATGAACTACTTTGCTGTAACAGCTATAGCATATGATAGAGCATCAATACATCTCATACTCTTATTAAAAGACATAGTATTAGTAATAGGAGTGAGTTATATAGTAAACAAAATATTAGAATTAATAATTCAATACATGTCAAGAAAACCTATTTAAAATAGAGTTTAATGACTACAGAGAATTGTAATCGATACAACCAAACAACTCAAGTATTTAAAGAATATCTTGAAGACTTACAGGAAATAATTCAGTTAGATTTATTAATAGAATTAACATACCAACAAACAATCAAACAAATCCAAAACTTAAACAACAAATATTCCTGTACACAATTGAAAGAAAGAACAAATAAAAATTATTGTCTATTATCAGTATTAGACGAGATTAACAGAATAACAATTTTACAACTGAGTTTTGAAAAAATATTTAATTATCAAAACCAAATATCTGAAAAACAAAAAGAAGCTGAAGAAGAAATATACTTAGAAGCTCTAAAAGAAATTAAAAACAATCTAGAAAAACTAACTGACAAAGATTTTGAACAAAGACTCGAAGCATTACAAGAAAATAATATCTTAAATATTAATAGCTTTTTAATAATAAACCAAGGGAATAGAACCAAAAATATACAAAAAGTAAATAACAAAATTAAAAGATTTGAATATCATTCACTTAAAAAAAAAGAATATCTAAAAAAACTTAATAAACAATAATACAAATGCATATCAAAGGCTAGAAAGAATAATACAACAAAGAAAATTTAAATTTATTTGGAACCTCTTTTATAGAAAATCAAAATTTGACTCAGCAAAAGAAATACTTGACCAAAGAACTAAAGAACAAATAATCAATGATATAATTAAAACCATCGAAAGACTTCAAAGAAGAATTCAACCAACAAACAATAATCAAATAGAAATAATCCTAATATTACTACAAGCCGTAAAACAATTATCAATATTAATAAACATAACTGAAGAAATTATATTTAACTACGAATCAACCACAATACAAAAATGATACTTAAACAAATTAAATATTGTACAGTCACAACTAGGAACTGTACTTGATGAAATTCAAGAAAAAATACAAGATCCAATAGCTCAAAGAGAAGTTTATTTAATACCAGACAAGTTAGAATCAATCACAACCTATATTATTAATACTATAAGAAATTTATACTCATTAGAAGGAGCAATTTACTTTTTTGAATATGATGAAAAAATACAAGCACAATTATCAGAAAAAGGAGTCAAACAACTTGAAAGGAATAAAGAAGTCAAAGAATTAATAAATAAAAAAACCAAAGAATTGCTTAAAGAATTATAATAACTAGATGACAAAGTGAAAAAAAATTAGTAGAGAAAAATATTTTGATCTATATTACAAGCTAACAAAATATAAACAAAAAGAATATTACAAATCAACTGAAGAAGAGACAAGAAGTCATTTAAGAACAATTTATAAAAATATAGAAAAAGAATTCTATGAAGAAATATTATAAGAAGAAGCAAAAGGAACAGGACATATATTGAGCTCATTATTCCTAAAAAGAAAAGAAACTAGTTTTATTTTCTTTCTAATAAATACTCTAAGAAAACTCGACTATTTAATTAACAACTTTATATCAGAATTCAAAGATATAAACTTCCTAGAATATTTCTGGGTATATACAAAAGAACAAAATGCAGAAAATCAAAAAGAAACTTTTCAAAAAGAATTAGCTACACAAGCAGGGCAAATTTACTATATTTTAGTAGAATTTTCAATAGAAAGAGTGTTCGATAAAAACACAGTTGAAGAAATAAAAGAAAAACATAAAAAATACTAGAAAAACTAAATGACTCATTGGAAATATCCAAACCTGGAACTATTATTTGAAGAATATTATTGCTTTAATAGCAAACCACACAAAGTAGAACAACAAGTAATACCTTATAGAAGTATAACTTTAGAACAAAAAACCTTGCCAGTGTATAATTGCTATGAAAATGATGACTATTTTTGGATAGCAACAAAAATAAGAAATATTCAGAGAACAATTGAGTAACAATACAATCAAGGCATAAGTGCATATACCAGAAAACCCTTTAAAGAATTTGAAAGACAGTGTAGACAAGAAAGCTATAAACACTATTTAGAAAAAGTTTACAAAAAAAGAACAGGAATAAGTATAAGCAGAGAATATTAAAAATCAGTAGGACAAACTTGGAAAAAATTTAGAAGTTATCATGCAAAGATTTTGGAACGAGAATGTGAATACTGGAGAACCATAAAACCTAGAATTAAGCCAATATGAGGAAAAATGGAACTTGAAGGACTAGTCACAAAACAATTTAGGAATATACTTGAATCTGGAACTATTAGTATACCTCAATAAACAAGTATTCTTATATGACCCATATTAATTACCAAATAGAATAATGACCCAAGTGATAGAATTTACAATAATAGAAGAAGAGACATATATTTTATTAGCAGAACAAATCAATCCATTTACCAAACATTCAATGGAATAGGAGGAAAAGGAAAATTAGACCAAAATGGAATGCCAAAAGAAATCATAGAAGTAACAGCTTTAAGAGAAATATTTGAAGAATCTGAATTAGTAATAAAGAACAGTAATTTAATAAAAATTCAAAAAAATTCATACTATTCAACAGAAGAATAGATTGTAACAGGCTGTAGACTGGAACAAGTAAAATATTTTATAATATTAGAACTATTTATCTTTTGACTAAATGATAAAGAAATGCCTAAAAATACTGAACCAGAGACCTAGGACTATGGGAACTTTATTTCTTAAAACAAATAGAAGAACAACAAATACCTCTTGTACCAATGATATTACAGAACCTTTTGTATATATTTAAAAGAATTGAAGACTATCCCATATTAGAATATGTAAACTGAGTTAAAACAACATATCAATATAAAATAATAAATCCAAAGAAAATATTTATCAAACTATTTGAAGGGATAAATTCTGAATCTGAAAAAGAAGAACTAATACCATTAACAATTGAAGAATTTGAAAAAATCATGATGAATAAAGAAACAATAACTGCAAAACAAATTAAAAGAGGATGAATATTCAAGACCTTAATCTAAAAACAAATAGAAAAACAACTTATGAACTTTGACTATCTCTATATGGGATATAAGTACTTAACTATTTTCAAAAAAAAAGACAGAACTAAAGTCACAATATTAGAAAAATATCTAAAAGTAATTGACTTTTCAAAATTATCTAACAATATATTAGATAAATTAAAAAGACAATATTATTATTATAACCTCAAATATGATATTAACGAACAAGCATACTAGATAAAGATACAACAAACAAATGAACTCCAAGTTACACTTGTAACAATTAAATTTTTAATAACTGAATACAAGGATCTTACCCTTATCTAAAAAAACCAGTAATACTAATCCAGCTACTTTAAACTTAACCTTAGCTGGTGAAATGCAATTAATGTTTGTAGTCAATCCTTATTTATCGACTTGTAAGTCAATATTTAAAAATTGGCTTAGTCAGCTAAGCCAGAGTTAATAAACATTTTTTACTTTCAGAATTTATCAACGATTTCATGAATTTTTCAGCTTTTACTCTTAATACTATGTACTAAGAAAGGTAATGTATTAAATCTAATTGGTACTTTAATATAATCTAACATAAAATTGACTAAGTCAATTTTTTAAAAAATTGGCTGACTAAGCTAGCTAAGTTGATAAAAATCAACTATACGAAATTTACTACAAATAATAAATCTAATTAAAAAAATCAGTTTCGCTAATTTATTAATACCAGTCTAAAAATTTTGCATATCATGTGACATATGGATCAGGGACAAGAGATTAAAAAGTCTATTTGGTTCATTTTAGATAGCATACCTGTAGAAATTTTCCCTCTCTGTAATTTTTTATCAAGAATAAAATAGCATTGTAGTTAGGGTTAGGGTTAGAGTAACTTAATGTTTAATAGTAAAATTTTACAAGGAGCATCACTTCAATTGTTTACGTTATACCTGATCTTGAAATTTGATTGGTCAAAAATCATGTTTCCAGAAAATTTTTGTAGGTGCGCTAGGGGTTGTCTCCAGGGGAAACCGTCCCAAATTAGGTAAAAATTCTGATATAGTTACACAAGGATAAAAAATTTTTTATAGGTTTTATGACACTTTTTTACATTTTTAGAGGCTTCAGATAACCTATCTATTCTATCAAACATGACAAATCGAACTAAGAGAACTTGAAGCTTTTGCACTATATTTTAACAAACTCAGTTGATTCAAGTTGATTCAGTTGATCTTACTTTAATTTACTTAGCAACAAATATATCTGAAATTAAAAAATGTATAGAATGTAAAACTACTAAATCCTAGCAATTTCATTTATTAGCAGGAAAGAAATGGGAAGAAGCCGAAGCTAACAGTTTGATCAAGGAAGCTTGGATAAAAGATAACAAATTATATTATAAGTGTTACATGAATTTTGTAGAAAATCAATTGAGAAAACCCAAATGAGTAAAATTTTTGGCTAAAGTTGAAGCTGATGTAGATATAGCTGAAACCAAAGATGTAGTTGAAGACATAATAAAAAAAGAAAAGAAAATAAAATTAAAGAAGGTGTAAAATTAAGAGATATAGAAACTACAATAAGAGAGGATATAGAGACCATAGACAAAGAGAAGGTAAGTATAATTAACCTTGTTGAAGTTGTTAGATCTATGACACAAATTTTTTATGAGAGAGAACATACATGAAAAGAAGCCTTATATATTTGTTTGATGAATATGAAAATTACTTTCACAAATCGACCCAAGCTTGAAGAACTTCTTCAATCAACTTTATTCATTAGCTCGACATTGTGAGCAAACAATGGGGTGTATGAAAAGATTAATGGTTTTTTTATATTATCTTCTTATTTAACCAATTTGATCAGACCATTTGACCAATTTGACCAGACCAGTTTGACCAATGAATTTTTGGTCGACCAGTTATTTGACCAACCCTGAATTATAATCAATTAATAGATTATAATCTTCTCCATTTTCAAGGAGACTTGTTAAATCGTTAGAAAGTTTTTTAAAAAACTCTGT
>CAJVPU010000883.1:0-14947 GCA_910591775.1 Dentiscutata heterogama | reverse complement strand
TTTAATAAATTGTCTAGTAGGGCTTTCGACAAAACATTTTTTCTATAGTAAATTAGAGTATGGGTTGTAAGAATTAGCCATATCTTAAACTACCCTCTATGAATTGTTTCATTAACATATCTAATATCTCTCTCTTTAAATTTTCCTTTTAAATTACTATTTAATAGTCAAAATATCATCTTTTTTCATCAAGACAATCTCTAACAAATTACACTATATGAAGTTAACCAACTTGAGGAAATACTTATAGGACAAACAAATTTAATAGAATCTATCATACTTCAAATCCATAAACCTTCTATATAAGCAAATTAAGTTTAACAAATCTTGTTTACAATTTGACAGCAAAGAAATTTTAGCTTTAATTGATATTTTTAATAACCTAAACTCCTTCTTGACCTCTTCTTCATACCAATCTCAAATCAATCTCTTCTCCTATAAAATATAACTAATTCATCATATTATTAAATCTCTCTATTACCAAAATCAATTAATTCAAATCTACAACAATATTCTAAATCTAAACACACTTAGTCTCTGATTTTTTTCTAATGTCTTTATCAAAAACTTTCAAACTCCAAATATACAAACTAGCATAAGCTAGGTTTGTAAAAACAACCTATCTATTAAATTTGATAAGCAATTCACTCTTCTCCTAACTCTTTTCAGGCTGAATTAATAGCAATTATTCCTCTTCAACTTGCTTTACCAATAAATGCTACTGCTAGTATCTATATAGACAATATTTTATTAATTAAAAACTTATTTAATACTCCTCCTCCAAACTTATTCAAAACAAAAATTTGGATATTATCTTTATTATTAACTCTATTAAATCTGTAAAAAATATTACTACTCTGCCTATTAAAGTTAAATTATATTCAACTAATTTTCTCCATAACCAAGCTGACTTCTTGGCCAAACAAGGTTCCAATTAACCTATTTTAGAAATCTTCTATATATACTTTAATCTTTCTACTTACTTTTTTTGGGATACTCATACTATTCTATTTAAGGCACACACTTTTATCAAAAATATTATTACAATTCAAGAACTTTTTTCTTGGTTCTCATTAAAATTCTTTAACAATTATACATCTGATATAAACTAAAATTTAATATTTAAAATACTTAACATTTTAGAATACAACTCTTATAAATACACCTTTTATATCAAAATTCTGACAAATAATCTCCCAACAATGCAAAATCTTAATATTCATTACCCAAATCTATATACAATGAACAAATGTTGTAAATGCCCTCTAATCAAAGATACTATTAAAAAACTAATGCAAATATGGATCAAACAAGGCTATGCATTAGCTAGATTAACAACAAAAGTGTAAAAGCAATCAGCAGCTCCTAGATTTAAAAAAATTTAGAAAAACAATCTAGCAAGCTTAGTAATAGCCAAGGCTAGCAAGCTTAACATGTCAATCAGATTTGAAAACAGATCATGACATATACATAGAGTAGTGCCAACTATTTGTGAAGTCCAATTTTGACAAAGCTCACATGAATATTAGAAAATACAATCTCTTTTATATAAATCAACTTATTAATAGAAGTGGAATTAAAATAATTACATAGAAACAGTTTCGATCATTAAGAGCCAAGAATCAAAAAGAGCCAAAGGCAATATGGTTCAAAGAGATCAAAGAGAAATTAATAGATAGTCAGCATACAAGAGAACTTGTAAATACCTTTCAGAGTCCTGAAAAAAATGACCTGGCAATGCAGATATATACAAAAAGGCTATCAGTTGATAAGAAAAAATGTAGGTTTTAGTAAACAAAAAGAATGAAAATACAATAGTTGGGAAGATTGTAAAAAAAAAAATCATGTTTACTCATAAAACATTAGAAAGTAAGCAAGAAAAAGTAAAAGAATAGCTTGGTATTAACAGAATGTAAAAGGTGTAACTTAAGTTGGTCGACTAATTCCAAAACATGTCAATAGTGAATAAGCAGTACCTGAGTGCTTGGAATCTTATCTGCTATTGAACAAGACCAAGAAAAGAAAAACCTAGTGCTGCAAAATGAGATAAAAGGTGTTAGATTTCCAAATAGCGAAATGGCAGAGAATGCTTATAAAGCATCAATATGTAAAAAGATTTAGATATATGAATATGAAGCCAGTTTGATTAAACAGCAAAAATTTGATGAGGAGCTCGAGTCTTTTTTACTTAAGAAGCTCAAGAAAAATCAAAAAGAGAGTAGAAATTATTACAGGTTTTATACAGATAGGTCAATAATTAAAAATAAAAAGGTTTGCAGAATGAGAGCAGGGTGGGTCCAAATAGATAAAAATGAAAGAGCAGTATTAATGGAGGGTAAAATTAGAATAGACAGGTGGCTATCCTCAACTAAGGCTAAGTTGGCTACAGTTTGGATGGTAGTATTAACAGTAGATAGTAATAGCAGATTGGTCATTTGTCTAGATAGTTCTGCAGCAATTGCAAGTATAAAAAAGTATATAAATTTTAAAAATATAAGAAGTTGAAGTAGAGAAAAAAACTTTATATTAGTTTCAAAGATCAAAAGTATGTGCAAATCCAAAAATATTAAGTTAGAATTGTTAAAGTCAAAGCATATAGTGGGGTTAAGTGGAATGAAAGAGCTGATAAGCTAGCTAAAGAAAGTGCAACATATAGCAGTATTGCAGATTTGAAGCTAGAGGTTAATAAGTACTTCTCTTATGTGCTTTTTTGAAAAAACATACCTGTTAAAATGCTAATATGAAATTCTGCAAAATCATCTTAGGAATAGCAATAAGAGCAGAGTGATAATGTTCCAATGTGGCAGAGAGTTCCTCGAAGCAACCCATAGAAGCTGAAGAGCATTGTGAAAGGAGAACAAAAGATTGACAAGTACCAAGTGTAAGTTACTTAAAGCTAGTAGCCATATTATATTTAGAATTAAATATATAAGCGACAATTTGCTAGTATTAACAATACTAAAAAGAAGAAAACCTGACTTGTATAAGGCAGATACTTGTATAGAGTGTAGAAAAGCAAATGAGACAACTGGTTATTTGATAGTATGTGAAGGATATACTGGTTTTTAGAACAATACAGAAGAAGTTGCTAGTTAGTATATATAGAACTAACTCAACAAAACTGAGAGAAAAGAGGTCTCTCAAAAAAGATTAAAACTTGGTCTGAAAGGCTTGACTAAAGCATTGCTATATAGCTAGAGAGAAAGTTATATAAAAGGTCTTATACTTGATAATACTAAAAAAAGTTTATCAAGTTTATAATGATCATGAAAAACTGCCACTCAAAGCTTAAAAATATATAAACAGATTATCAAAGAAAGTTTTTACGAAGAAATTTGGCAAAGAAGATGCATCAGAGTAAATGAATAGAAAAAAGAAAACAGAATATACAAACATGACAAAATCAAGACCAAGAAAAAGACTACAACAAATAAGCAAACTTCAAAGTTAGCCAAAAAGAGAAGAATGAAAATAGTAAATTATAAAAAGAAAAAGATTAGGGAAAACAAAAAGTGTAAGATTGTACAGTTATTTGAAAGAGGTGTAGATGAAGTAGTACAGAGTAAGAATGGCTCATTCTGGTTCAGTACTTGACAGAGCTAACAACGTCTACTAACTCATATGTAAGTTAGTATGACAAGTCGTATCTTGGCACAGTATATATAGCCGGGTGATGCCAGGCTTGCAATTTCAAAAAGTTTACTGGAGATAGCCTTATATTTCACATTGTAAAATTTTGTATTTAAGCTCTGACAAGACTATCAAAGAAATAAAAAAATATATATATATATTTTTTAATAATATCTTACTATTTATTAGGCTAATTTTAGAGCTGTTAAAATGTTTATTGAAGTTAATTCTTAAATTAACTTAGTATAAAGTTTTTAAAATAACTTTTAAGTTAAAATTCAATTATTATATTAATTAATTAAAATATATAAAAATATAAAAAAATAATAGTTTTTTATATATATTATTACATAATATTAGTTTTTATAGATATTATTATATAATAATAGTTTTTATATAAAGCTTTTAAAGATATTATTATCTAACAATATATAGTTATTGAATATATAACAAAATTCTATAGTATATATACTCTATAATCGGCATAATGTGACAAAGGTGGCCAAGTTTAGAGGTTCTGAATATTTTTAAATAAAAATTCGATAAATATAAAATATGAGCATACAGGTTTTTAAAATTTCTGAAATATTTTTTGAGTATACAATACAAATATGAAATTAATTATAACAGTACCAATATGCAACAATTAACTACAATATAAATATGAGATCAATTAATCAATTGTAACAATTAATCTTTTTGTGTTTATTAATTTGATATATCAATTATGTGATGATGTAACAATTACCTTTTTGTAGATATTGATTATTTATACAATGATATTATAGTTAGAAGTATAAATATATATATAAATATACTGATAATAGTAGCAATAAGTTATTTTAAACTAGAAAATTTTATTTTTTTTTTATAATACATACTGATTATGCAAAAATGATATTATAGTCAAAAGCATCAGAAATAAATAAATATACTAGTAATACAGTAATAGCATTCACTTTAAGGAACTATGAAATTAGTATTTAATTGACAAAGTTAAGGTTTAAGCTACAAAGTTATAGGTATAGTTAAGGTGTAACAGAGTGAACTAATGAATAATGAAGAATTTAACCTATATATAAAGCAAACACTTACATTTCTTTAAATTTATTACAAAAAAATAAATAAAAATAAAAATAAAAAATTAAAAGGATGTGATAACTTAGTGAAGTAGTAGAGTTGTCATATCTCAGATAGCAGGTCTAGAGTTTGAATTCCACAAACAATATTTTTGAAAAATAGTCTATACTATAGTAATGGTTATTTGTTGATCAGTTGGGTCCCAGAATCTGTAATCTTGGTAACACCATGTTCACATGGAGCTTTAGCATGTAAAAGACCAAGAAACTGTAATGATCAAAACCTGTTTGGAAAGTTCCGAGTTAAAAAGTAATAGAGATCTTTGATAGTGCTACAGAAAAACTAAATTTAGAACTGGAGACTAAAACTGGAGAACTAAGCAATCTAGTTTTTAAATAGGAGAACATACTAGCTACTGTTGGCTCACTATCAGAGAAAAAGAACTTGTACTCTAGAAGTATGTACTAAGGAGAGAGAAACTGTGAGACATCTAGAGGCTGATAGACTAATCCTTCTGAGTTGCTAGCTAAAAGTAAAGAAAGAACTAATAAGAAATCTGAAAAAGAAGGAAGTTAGAATGTAGATACCAGAGTTATTGTAAATCTTACAAGGGCAGGGGGTACATAATAGGAACTAATTAGGAAGATTATAGCTTGAGATATGGATTGGGTTGCAGCAGTATCTAAAAAGATAGCTTGAGATTTAAACCTGGTGATGGCAGCATAACAGATACTAATTAGTAAAAGTTACTAAACATGCAGATATGAATATATGTATAAAACATGAACTACTCTGTTAGGTTTATTACAAGAATAAATGCTTTTTGAAAAACTAGGTTAACTAGTGGCTAAAGTCTTAGGTTTTTTAATAGCAAATTATTTTGAAAGGATATATTAGAAAAAACATGGTGCAGAGATTGAAGCCAGAAAGTTTAAATAGATAGCTTTCTAGTAGACTATAGATATAGTAGCTAGTATAGAACCTTAAAGTAGACTATTTAAATTAGATAACCAAAAGTTGTATATGTGGCTAGTATAATATTACTATAATATATTATATATAGTTTTCAGATTAGCAAAATCTGATAGTACTAATAAAGTGCTAAAGATCTAATGATCATTTTGAATATTAAAAAAAAAAATTAAAAGAAAAAAAAAAAAAATTTAAAAAAAGATTTAATAATCAATAAGGCCATACAAATTTAATTACTTGGTTTTTATAATATGAAGTTTTAAAAATAGACCCGGCCAGCCAGCTTTTTTTTTTAAACTTCATATATAAAATTTTATAAAATTTATATAAAAAATTTTTTTAAAACCCACCCAGTTATTAAAACATATAAAAATTTTTTTTTAAAGTTTTCAAATTTTGACCCGGCCGGGTTATGAAAACCAATTAATTAATTTTGCATGGCCTAATTAATACCAATTTAATTTAATCCTGGTTATAAAATTTTAATTGAATTTGAACTCATTTTATAGCATTACTACTATTATGCGTCTAAACAAAAAAAGCAGTAATTAAAGCTTTTAGGACCAAGAAGTATGTGAAAAAATTATGCGAACAAACAGATAATATTGATTTGATTTGGTCAGATCAGGACATTGATGAGAGAGTATCTGATTACTTTATTGTTCTATTAAAATATAATAAAAACAAAAATATCTGGAAATCTTCAAGTAGAAATAGGTCTTCACCTTATATAGAAGGTTTTACAAGAACTTAAAGACACAAAAAAGCAGAAGGCTACACAATATACTCAACCTATTTTTATCTACTTTGCTCCACCTTAACATGTGAATTATTAATAAAATTATATGTATTAACAGAAATAGAATCAATAGAAATAGAATTAATAGAGGTGGAATCAATAGATATAGAATTGGTAAAGATGGAATCAGTAAAGGTAGAATCAGTAGAATTACTAGAAGTAAAATTAATAGTAGTTGTATTGTCAAGTGGATACGCACTAGACAGTCTCCTAGTGCTAATTTAGCTCAAATCGGGGCACTTTGGGTTTGCTAGCAAACTCACAAGACTTGGCAACACCTCCTTCAATTCCGTAGCAACACCTTAACTTTATGAAACACATACACAACCACTTGAGGAACCACAGGTTTGTATTTTATTTAACTAAGTGATTTCTTATTATTGGGAAAGAGAGAACTGGATTCGTTTACGAATCCTTTATTTTATTTATATCAATTCTCTGACTTCAAATTGGTTTTATCAAACTATACATCAATGACTACATATTTAATGCAAGATTGCGCACAAATAACAATAGACTACATCTATAATATACATATTACAAATAAACTATCTATACATAAAGTCATTAGTTTATCCAATTAGGTCTATTACCCTAATTATCATAGGCACCATGTGCCCATGTGATATTACGATCAAAATCTAAATCTTGACAACTGAACGTAACAGAAGCTAGACCCCTCATTATCATCATCCTTGAAGTCACTATCTTGCAAATTTATCTATTTTGGCCTTTGCTTCAATCTTTTTACCTGGTTTCTAGTAAAAGGATCTGCTAATGCACTTCCATCTATTTCATTCAAATACAGATGACCCTTTTCTCTGATTCTTCATACAATGAATGGACCAATCTATCAATAATTCAGTTTCCGGGTTGAATTGTTAAGTGTTGAATCATAAACAAGTACAAAATCACCAACTTCGATCTTTTCTTTATTTGCATTCGCATGATAATCATGAAATTTCTTCTATTACTCCCGAAGTTCATCCTGATCCACCTTTGCTTCTTTTAATTCATACACTAATCCTTTTATTTGTTGTGTTCTAAAAGCCAATAGATCGTCAGTAGTCCAAGTTTTCTTGATCATAAAAACTTGATAACTTTCAAGAGTTAATTCAATCAAGTTATTGCATCACAACTATATACTGGGTTGGAATATCTTGAAAGACCATCAGTGTGTTCATGTTTTTTACTAGATCTGTACTGTACATTAAAATCAAATGCTTGTAAAGCAATTACCCATCGCATTAAATATCCTTTTAACTGGGTTTTATTGAATAGCCATTCCAAAGCTTGATAGTCAACCCATACATCAAATGTTGTACCTGCCACATATCGCTTATACATGTTGCAGCCAAAGACTATGTCCAAGCATTCTCTTTCAGTTATCATATAGTTCAACTCATGCGAGTTTAATTTTTGTGATTCAAATGTTACAGGGCGAAGCATTCTCAGATCATCTTTCTGTTCAAGAACTACACCTAATGCAAAATCACATGTATCGGTACTCATTTGATAAGGGTGACTTCCATTTTTGGCATCTTGCCAATTTGGTCCTTTTAACATTATATCATCTACTATTTTTTGTTTTAACCATTGAAATGCTTCAGCTTGTTCTTTATTTGATTTGAATCCAATATCATTTTTGGTTAATTCAGTAAGCAGTTTAGCAATTGCGCTAAAATTCTTTACAAACTGACGGTAGTAGTTCACAGTGCCTAAGAAAGCACGAACTTCATGAATGTTTCTTGGGGTTTTCCATTCACTTATTATACTTTTTCAGCTTGGATCAGGTTTTATACTCTGTTTACTGACAATAAATCTATACATGTTTAGTTCTTTATATAGCAAATGGCACTTTTTTGCCACGAAGGTATGACCGGTATTGCTGAATATTTTTGCAAGTTTGACAAACATGTCAACATGCTCCTCTATTGTTTTGCAGGTCCAAAGCCCAATATCATCCTGATATGCAGCAGCAATACTTCTCCATACTTCATCTTGAAGTAAAATATCTATTAAACACTGAAATGTTTCACTAGTGTTTTTGAGCCCCATACACATAACGGTATAATGTAATACACATAGCGGAGTAGCAACAGCTACTTTGTCTTTATCTTCATCACAGATTTTTATCTGCCAATAGCCTTTATAGGAATCTACACTTGAATACTAGTCGTGTCCAACAGCTTTTTCCAAAATATCACATATAATTGGCAAAGGATATCCATCTTTGATAATGTACTTGTTTAAGGGTCTCATATCACCAACTACCCTTAGTTTGTCAGTACCAGTTTCCTTTTTCTTAACCAGAAAACAATAAAAAGCATACTGGCCCATTCCTTTTTCCAAAAGACCATATTTTAACATATTCTTAATTTGATTTTCAAACATTTGAACATGTTCCAGATTGTTGATTCTTACTGAATGTACACACATGGGTGGTATTTCTTTTCCTTCAGTTCTTATTTCATACTGGATTAGATCCATTTTCCTGATTTCTGACATGTCAAATGCAAATATGTTAGGAATTTCCTTCATTAATTGTTCTTGCACCCATTGTTTTTCTTCTGTAGAAATACAATCTCCAAAGTTCAGTTCATTACAATTGTCCTTTGTTAATCTTAATACAACTATCAGATCTGTCCCTTTTATTGTTCTGTTCTTTTGTTCATGTGTGTTTGACCAATAAATTACCTGCCCAACAAAGTTCTTTTCTTCCAAGTCATGTAAATCAATAGGTTCTATTTCTTTTATACCCAGTTGATTCAAGTTATTAGCTTTTTGTACAATGCTTCTCCATTCTTTATTATTATTATATAGTATGTTTTTATCTATCTCCACTCTTTGCATAGTCATTATGTCCTCTGTGTCAGTTTCATTATCATAATTATCATTCTCTTTTGACAGGTTCACCCAAGCCTTAGGAATGATTGATGCCACAAATGAAGCTTTTTTAAAGTCTGACTTTATAGTACATCATAATTTATTATTTTTCCATTTTAAGTTACATTTCATTGCAATAAGCCAGGGCATGCCCAGTAAGACTTCAAAGCTTGTGGCTTTCATTATATAGAACCCTTGTAATACTCCAACGCCTTCTACTATTACTTCGACATTAGGAATATATTCCACAAATCCACTCAAATAGTCATCAGCCATTCGGCCTTTGCTAGTTATAGATTTTCAAGTCAATCTCTTTCATTTAGCAAATGATTCATGCATAAGATTCAGCTATGAACCAGGGTCAATAGAAGTTTCACCCACTTCACCATTAATTTTTGCTATTCTAATAGAGACGTTTCCTATTTTTAGGTTAAGTTCTGTTTGCATTCTCCGTACAATTTAAATTTTTGTATTTACTGACAATATGTTACTTTCTTTTTTCTTTCTAGTCAATCCTTTAAGCACTTCAGTTCTGGCCTTTGGAGACTATTTAAACAGTTGACCAAGTGTAATTGGAAGTTCAAGCAATGCAATTTGCTTCAGAATGTCCAATTCTTGCGTTAATTCTGATATAGGGATATATATTATTGATCCCTTTTTGTATTGTAAGTTTCTTTGGGTGTTTCAATGTAAGTACTTTTCGGTGCCCATGAAGATATTTTGTGTTCGTCCTCTACTTGACTTCATTCCTTACATCAAACAATGATTCACCATCTTTGGCTTTTATCATCAGGTATTCATCACTTTTGCCTTTTACTATATCATTAATCTCAAAATAATGCATATTCATACCCTTATTTCAAGGTTACTAGCTTCATTATTCATTGTCTCATTTCTTTGATTGTGGATTGTTGATGCAGAGTTCTGATAGGACAATTCTGAGCAATGTGCCCTTCTTGACCACATTTATAGCATTTTCGAAGTCTATTTACTTGATTCTGGTTATTTATGTTTTGATCTTGTGTTGCATTATTCATCCTTTGATTACATCGTGCATTAGGTAGTTTATTCTCTTTAAGGCTTATAATGGCTTTTGTTAACTTTTTGATTCTTGATTCCATTTTGCTCATTTGGTTATCTTGGTCTGTATTCTGATCAACATGGCAGATTTTATGGCATTAAAAGCTGTTGTAAGATCATCTATATCCAATTTTGTTACATTAGATTCATTAGTTGTATTCTTAAAAGGTTCGTATTCATTGTCTTTATTATATTTTTCTACCTTCAAAGCCCAATTTTTGGCATAATTATATGTTTCAGAACATTGTAATTCCACTTTTTCTCTAAAAAGTTTTCTTAATCTTTGTATGTACTATTGCCGTTTCTAATTTTTTCTTATTTCAGTCTCAACTAACTTTGTACAAGCATCAAACTGATTGGTGTAAGCTTTATTGTATCATTAAACTTTGCTTAATACTCCTTAATCGTTCTATTTTTTCTTCTTTATCACAAGATGTTTGAGCCCTACTTATGATTGTGGCTTTCAGGTATGTCTATATTGTCTGGGCTTTAATTTGTTCACAAATCCAGGGTTTCAGGTCTTCGGATACATAGAGTCTAACTACTTGTTATTTTTTTATCATCATTTCAATCCTTTGATGCACAATATGCTTCGTAATCCTCAAGAAACTCTTCCACATCTTCATCATTATGGCCATAATAAATAGGTTTTGTTGAGTCAGAGCCCCCCATTCTTTGTTGCCAGATAAGTCTTGCTTTATTATGTACATTGAATGTGGTATTAAAAATTTTGCTCTTTTTTTTTTAATTTTTTTTATTTTTTTTTTTTTTATTTTGCACAAACAGAGTTCAGCCTGTGCTGGTTGTTGAAAATTTCTTGCGAGAGGCCTTTATTTGTACCCAGGTCCTTTCTTGTCAAGTGGGTACGCACTGGACAGTCTCCTAGTGCTAGTTTAGCTCAGATCAGGGCACTTTGGGTTCACTAGCAAACTCACAAGACTTGGCGACACCTTCTTCGATTCTATAGCAACACTTTAACTTTATGAAACACACACATGCCCACTTGAGGAACTACTTGTTTGTATTTTATTTAACTAAGTGATTTCTAATTATTGGAAAAGAGAGAACTAAATTTGCTTACAAATCCTTTATTCTATTTATATCAATTCTCTAACTTCAAATTGGTATTATCAAACCATACATTGATGACTACATATTAATGCAAAATTGTGCACAAATAACAATAGACTATATCTATGATATATATATTACAAATAAACTATTTATGCATGAAGTCATTGGTCTATCTGATTAGTGTCTATTACCCTGATCATCATGGGCACCACATGCCCACGTGATATTACAACTGAAATCCAAATCTTGACAACTAAACATTCTCTGAATGTAGTATACAGAGGTTTGACCACCATCATAATATGTATTAAAAAAAATATATATTGAAGAAAAAACAAAAATGCAGTTAACAATTGAGAAGTTAGATAGGATGTTAAAAAAAGATAACAAAATAGATAAAGATATAAGGGTTCATTTGCAAATATTATTTCAATATATATGGCTAAAATACCAGAGTTAGATTAGAATAAGTACAAATACAATAATTGCTAATTTATTAGAATAGGAAGACTATCAAGTTTGATATATTGGTGCATGGGCTCAAAATTGGATCAAATGACAAAAATTTCTAAAAAAGAACCATAATAAATTTATAAAAGCATTGAGACTTTTGATGAAAAAATATTTATAAAAGTATATATTTTTTTTTATAGCATTTTAATTTGTAATTTATAATTCATAATAGTTACACTTTAAACAGATAATGTCATATTTAAGAAGTTGTATATTTAGTATAAATCTAAAAATTTTAAAAAACTATATTAAGAATAAAGTATTTCTATCTTTAAGTATTAAAACAAAAACAACTATATGTAAGAAAACAGCATAGAAATAGCTTAAAAAACTGGAATAGCAATGCAAAAAATAGAAAATATATATATATGTAGACAGTATTATATATTTTGGCTGTTTATAGCTTCTATATTCAAAATTGTTCAAGTGTTCAGGATTGTCCAAAGCTTGTCTAGGCTTTAATAATTAATAAATCTATCTAAAAAAATATATAATTATATATTTTTTAGGTGCTAAATTTATTTTAATTAAAATTAAAATAGGTTATCTTAATAAAATTTTAAGTAATTTTACTTTATTTAATTATCCAATCTTGTCCAAAGTATTATCTAAAGCTGTTCTATAACAACACTGTATTTAGATAAAAAAGAATAAGATAATGTAGTACAATATAGACAAATAGTTTTTTTTGCCAATGATAAATAAGTTGGAACCTGTTCCTCTTAAATATAATGACAAAGAACTTACTATACAAATTGAGAAGAATATTTTTCTAAAGAAAAGCAATATTGTGTAATAACACATAATAAGACAATATTATCTGCAAATAATAATGAAAAACAAGATGGGGTCTAAAGGTTATATATTAGAGATTGAAACTTGTGATTTTTTTTTTATTTGCAAATACTTTACATCATTCTAATTATTAATAGACCAGGAGTATTTATGCTAGTAAATATTTGTGTAAACTATTTGGTCAGGTTTATTTAACTAAAGAACAACATGTGACTCATCTTAAAATTACAAACCATTACATTACAGAGCTGTTAGAAATTGGCATAAACTACAAAGATTATTAGAAAGTTGAATTGCTAGCCAAACAACTTGAATAAACAATTAATATTTTAGAAATTGCACTTTCAGATACAATATTTGTCTTTGGATTCAATAATAGCACTATTCATAGAGTTTTTGCTAAGGATACACTAATAGCAAGAAGGATAAATATTGGCTATGATAATAAATAACCAAAAATATGCACTGGCCGATTTTTTAATAGTATATCCTAAGAGATAGTTTTTTATTAAATTATTAAGACAACAAAAAAAAAGGACAACCAAAAGGAATTAAAGAAACAATAATTAAAAAAAAGATATAAAATGAACAATTAAAAGGCCTATATGTTAAATGTTTAAAAGACAAAAAAAATTTATATTGCAATATAAAAAACTAGATAGGTAGCTAAACTTTATAGAACAGAAAAGTATTCTTAAGAAAATTGTTCTTGAGTATAAGCATAAAATTTTTTTTATCT
Organism: Dentiscutata heterogama; assembly: GCA_910591775.1. Taxonomy (NCBI): domain Eukaryota; kingdom Fungi; phylum Glomeromycota; class Glomeromycetes; order Diversisporales; family Gigasporaceae; genus Dentiscutata; species Dentiscutata heterogama. The sequence continues at coordinate 1,379 of CAJVPU010000883.1, read as the reverse complement.
CAAGTTTTATTCAGAATTAAACTATATCGAATATTATTAGAGAGCAGTAAAAAAATATGCAAAAAGCTACTATAATTATATTTTTTAAGAATTAAGAAAAATAGTACTAGAGGCTCTTGATTCTGTTAATATTATAATGATTAGAAAATTTGCAATTAAGTTGTGAAGATATATGAATGCATATAAAAAAAGATTAATACTCTTTGCCTCTGAAATTGCTATAAAAAAATAAAAATCAAAATAAAAGAATTCTTGAAAATATTGAATTGTAATACTGCATAATAAATAATAAATAATAAATTGCAGTTATAATATATATTGTAAAACTATAAATTCAATTAATTTAATTATCATTATTAATTAGTAATTATGATAAACTAATAAATTAAGATTATTTTATATAATTATATAAAAAAATAATACAAATTGATTATAGCAATTATTTATTTACCCTAATTTAGAGTTTGTTTATGATATTGTCTAGTATCTTATAATGAAAATAATAGATAATTGGTTTAACTGTAGAAGTAGCAAAAAATAAAATAAGATTGAGATTTAAATAGACTGAACTAACAAAATGACTTGAGTTCTTTTGATAATGATTGTATAATTATTAAATAATAAAGTTATTTAATTATTATGCAATTATTATCAAAAGAACTTGAGTTATTCTGCTAGCATAATTATAGTAAGGTACCAGATAATATATAGTTATTAAATATGAAGCAGCCAATAAATAGCTTTATTTTGGAAGTTATCTAAATTATTATATTCTATATGAAATTTAAAATCCAAAGATTTTTACTATTATTATGAAAATCATAGTATTAAAGCTTCTATAAGGATATTTAGAATTAGAGTAGCTATTAATATAAATTAGCAGATAATCTGTCTAATTTCTATTAACAGCAGCTTATTTATTTAAAATTACACTATATTTAAATTAGTTTTTCTGAAAATGTCTTGCTTAATTAAAATTTATTAATAAATATTGTATATAATAAGATTGGATTAAAATGAATACAGATTTTTATTTAATTCTCTGAATCTATTTATACTTATTTAATCTAAACTCTACTCTAAAATTAATCTCTAACCTTAATTACTAATCTAAAAAGTATCTAAAAATTTTATTTTCAGTGTCTTGTTAATATTTTTTATTTATATATATTTTATTTTAATTTGACATAATAAATTACTTATTATTTATTTGCACCTGTGAATTATTTTTTAACTTACTCACTTTTTTTTTATCTACATATATATATACCTGCATTTAATTTAAGTAATCTAGTAATATTTTTTTTTATTTTTTTTTTTTTTTTTTTTTTTTTTTTTTTTCTGTTATTTTTTTTGTTTTTGGCTTTTTTTTTGTTTAT
>CAJVPU010000882.1:0-14957 GCA_910591775.1 Dentiscutata heterogama | reverse complement strand
CAATAGAAAGTTTTTCTTTAAAAAAATTATTTTTTAAAAAGATATAAAACTTTTACTGTAAGCAATTATTTTGTGATGTGACTAGATGTCCTGCACCATAGTAGATACTTGAGTAAATGTAGAGGCAGGTTGATAAGTAGAGTTGTTTTTAGTAATGAATTGGATATAATATTTGTTACATAAACATGTAATAGTAGATATTGATTTTGGGGCTCAGAAGATATGAGTAGCTTTAGTAGAACAAGTAGTTTTAGCATGGCAGACTGTAGGCTCTTGGTTTGGTGGAATTAGTTTAATATTGTCAGTTGGTTCATCTTTGAGAAAAGCAATACCAAAGCTTATAAAGAAATAACTATAGAAATAATCTGGTTCTTGCTGAGTTAAAGTAGGCATTTTAAAGAATCAAAAAAAGATAAAAATTAGTAGATTTAACTTAGAATTTGTAATAAAAATTAATTTTTTGTAAAATTTTTCTAAGTTGAAAATAGGGTATAAAAATAGAACAAGAGTTGTATTAAAATAGACTAGTGTTTGTAGTCGACCATTATTTATCAACTTGACTAAGTCGATATTTAAAAATCGGCTTAGTCGGCTAAGTCAGAGTCAATTATCCTTATTTAATTTTCGGATAGGAGATTTCCTCAAATTTTTGTCTCAACCTTGCTCGTATTTTATATTCATTGATTTTCTTTTCAGAATTTTTCAGGACCTCACTATGACTGATTGGTTACTGTAGTTTTTAACATAAAATCATCTCGACTATGACTAAGTCGATTTTTCAAAAAATCGACTGACTAAGTCGGCTAAGCCGATTTTATCGACTAATGCAAAATCGACTACAAACACTAAAATAGACTGTTTGGAAGTAAGTAAAAATAGAGTCTTATTTTTAGTTATACAAATTACATGATCTAAAAATAGGATTTTGAAGTTTTGTATTACACAAAGTCACATAACAAATCACGTGTTATACAGCCCAAAAAGGGAATCTTATTGTATAACAATAAAAAGGTTACAAAAAGGGTAATTATTAAAATTGTGCAATTTAATTAAAAATTTGTAATTCGGGTATAATTTAGTAAGTACCACTAGTTTTGTAGTATTGTAGAATGTGGGTAGCACAGCTAGAGTGGCTTTAGTTATACAAAAAACATTCCTAGTTGTTTGAAAAAAGAAAAATTCTCAAAGTAAAAGAGAAAAAAAAAAAGTAAACGGGATTAAAAATTATTTTGCTTGTAACTCAGTCAATATTAAAGCTACAGAGATCTATTATAGCTTGTTTTGAAGAGAAGAGCGTGTAGAAAAACTTGTATTATGTTTGAAAAAGGGTTTAGAATCTGGGTTTTGCATAAATAGCAAAAGAGACTTATATGGCCTAGAAAGCCATTATTTAAAGAGTTTTAGAGCTATCACTTTAAATTTTAAGTATTATGTAATTTTATACATAGAAAAAGGCCAAAAAATTAGGTTATCTTAATAAATTATTGCAAAAATAAGTTTTTGTTGAGTTAAGTTTTTAGAAAAATTTTTGTATAAGTGATTGATAGAAAGAGTTTCTTTATATTTTTTAAATTATTATTTAATTAATTAATCAAATTCTATAATTTTATATAGTTTAAAATACTTATACAGATTTTAAGCCTTCTAAGTCTTTTATACTCTAATTTTCACTATACTAGTAAAGTGCTTATTAAAAATTAATTATGTTATTATGTACTATACTTACTAGATCATATGTTATTATAATCTACCAAAAAAAATAAACTCAATAGAAAATAAGTTCTAGAAGTTTTTTTTTCTAAAGTCTGATTTAATAATACTTTATTAAGTTATCTTCAATTAGAATATATAATTTGTTCAAACAATTATAATAATATTGCTATAAATAGTTCATTAGAATTTAAACAGTATTCTAAAAAGTTTAGGTGTATTAAAACTAAAATTAAAACAGAAAATACTAACTCTACTTTATCTTTTCCCTATGCAATAGAGTTAATAATGAATATTTTATATGAATGAGAAGTTAAAAAAAAAAGTTAACAATATATATATATAATGAATTTAAAACAATCATGAAACAAAAAGATAAGAGATTGAAGTTGTTTTTTAAAAAATTATATTTATTGTCTAACCTATTTAATAAAAGTAAAGATTTACAGATCAATATAATATCGATCATCTGCACAAATTAAGCTAGAAGAAAAACAACCAAAACAAAGCACTTTAGATATAGAAAACAATATAAAACAGTCTAAGAAAAAAAGAAGCTCACATAAAAATACACATACTTTGCTAGAATAGCAGAACACTTTGGAAATTTACTTTAAGAGATATTCTGCTTGAAAACAAATTTCTTGCAAAAAATTCCTTTGTAAAATTTTTTTTTTCTGTTTTTTTGGAGACTGAGCTAGACACTGAATTGTAGATCCCTATACTACACGTAAACAAACAAAACAAAATAAACAACACACATATAAACAAACAAAACAAAACAAACAAAGCTGATCACCACCCGCCCAGTATAAACAAACAATTACAATATTCTAGAAAATTCGAGTAGAAAGTCAAGTAACACCCTAGAAATACAAATATAGTTTTTTGACTACATATTAACAGGTATATGGATTTAGCACTAATTAAAGATTTCGCTCAAGCTTTACAAAGCAAGTGTCATAAAGTCTACACAAAGCAAGAAAAATATACTTTAATAGTAGATCGAAACATAGCAAAGTATCTTGGGTACCAAAATCTAGAGTTTATAATTACAATTCGCAGTGCAATAGAACTACACAACTAGGTACTATATAAAGAAAACCAAGGTAAAAAACTCTTAGCTGAAGAATATATACTTATTGGAAAAGTAGCAGAAGTAACTTCAAGTATGAAAAAAGAAAGAGCTATAAAAAGCAAAGAAGAAAGTTTAGTGATTCTGTATAGCTCAACAAAGATAGAAATTGACACATTAAATAATAAAACAAACTTCAAAGAAGAATTACTTAAGAGAAAACGAAAAAGTGCAGATGATACAAAAAAATCAATAACAAAAAAAAAGGAAGAAGCGGTAGTAATTAAATTAGCAGAAATGAACCTAAATGAAAGTAAAATAGAAATCCTAAAGAAAGATGATAAAGAGAATGCAGAAACCAAAGCTACACTATTATATATAAGTTTGGACAAGAAGATTATACAACAAAAGAAGTTAAAGATTAGGTAAGCCTAGTAAAGAAGAAGGAAAGGTTAAATATCAAAAATAAAACTATAAAAGAAAGCAAAGTAAGAAGAAAGTAAAAGATATATATAATTCAGCATAGGCCTCCAAAGAAGCTATTGAACAAGAGAATAAATTAGAAAAGAGAAAAGGTTTGATAGTAAAAAAGAAGATAAAAATATTCTCATTACAATGTAGAATCTACCTTCATCAGCAAATTGAGCAAGATTGGCAAAATGTATGAAATACCATGGAGTAATAAATAGTATAGAATAGCACACTACATCAGAGCAAAAAGCTATATATAAGGAAATTAGATACAAAAATGAGAAAAAAAAACAACTCCTTCAAAATGCCTAGGTGCTACATTATGAATAAGAAAAAACTGCAAGAATAATGGAAGATAAATTCAATATCAAAGAACTAATAAACAGAAAAGAATTTAGACTTATACTAAGAGAGGTGCCACATAGAGCATGTGAAATAACACTTTTCTGATAGCTTAAACATCTGAAAGTAAAAATGGTACATATACCAAGTAATAGTAATGGCAATTAAAGAGGAGTCGCATTCATATATTTCGAATCAAGATCTGACCTACAAAAAGCAATTCTAGCAAAGCTTTATTACTATAATAATCAGATGAAATAGAATGAGAATAGCCAATATTGAGAAACTAAATATATAGCAAATAAAGAAAATTATGAAGAAAGAAAGTATAAACAGAAGACTGCAAGCAAAAACAAATATTACACAAATCAACAACATGAATGAGGAAATCAAAATGTCAAAAGAAATAACTCTAGTAGCAGAAGTAGCAAAAGCAGAGAAAGTAGTGCTGCTAGAGCCAGAAGCAATCCCAGAAGACCTCTAACTAATTTAGAAAACCAAAATGGGTATCAAGCTTTAGGATATGCAACAGGCTCCAACACAACAGCAATTGGTGATAGAAAAGAAAAATTTCAAGAAATGAGAAGTGAAGATAAACTAAAGAAAATAATTGCAGAGATGCAAGAGAAATTTAGATCAATAGAACAATTATTGCAATGCGCTTCTGAGAGGCACCTCAGGTGAATTAAAGAGACAGAGTGGAACAGAAAACCTCACTTCTGCTCTACAACCAAGCTCTATACAAAAACAATATAAAGAGGAGGAAACTAATTTTGAGTAGCTAATACTAGGCCTTCATAATATAAATGAGCTAAAATTAAATGAACAGAAACTGAAGACACTAGGAGATTTAGGAAAAGAAGAAAAGCTAGACATAATTGGGATAGTAGAAACAAATATAAATGAAGAGGAAGGTAGATAGATAGATTTTGAACAATGAGGGTATATAAGCTACTGGTCAACAAAAGAAGAGAACAAATCTAAAGAGTCAAGAGTAGAAGTATTAGTTAATAAATCCTGGGCAAAACACATAGGTAGAGTAGTAAAATTCAACCCATATGCATTAAAAATAGAGTTCTTTTTCAGAAAAACAGTCCTTCAAATATGGGTGATATATTTACTGCCAACAGATAAAAAGATCAATTGAGAGGTTTAATGAATACTGATGCATGAGATCTGCAACAATAAAATCGATATATATATGTGCATATTGAAAGACTTTAATGCAATATACAACACAAAGCTAGATACAAGTAACACAAGCTGTAAAAGTCAGAGGTTTGGAAAAACTATATTAAAGTGGTTTAAAAATAGAGATTTCATAGACTCATATTGCTTTCTTAACCCACACAAAAGGGAATATACCTGGCATAATGACGAAGTGGCATCAAGAATAGATTACATATAGGTAGGAGAAGAAATAGTAGCCCTACTTAATGAAGCTACAATCAAAGATATAAATATAGTCACAAATAGTAACTATAGGTTAATTGGTGTAGAAATTGAAACAAACAAAATACTCAGATATAGAAAACTCAAAAGTAAAAATCAAAATAAACCAACAAGAAGAGTCTTTTTATATCATAAAACAACTTCAGAAGAATAGAAACTTTATAGTAAATATATAGAGTGTATTCTTAGAAAAAAGGTTATTAAAAAAGATGCAACAATGCCACTTGATGAGGTACAGAACATCAATTCAGAATGAGATAATATAAGTAGTGCAATTATGAGTGCAGCACTGAAGTATATCTCTTGGACCAATGTAAAGCAAACTAAATTGCAAGAAAGAATAACAGTTCCCAAATCAAAAATATACAAAGAAATCAAGTTCCTGCACCTTTTACAAAAAACAAGACAAGCAAAACTACATAAGAAAGTTAATTCTGAAGAACAAGAAAGATTAAACAAGAGAATCAAAGAAATAAATCAACTACACCAAATGCAAATTGTACAAGTGCCAGATCATTAGGACCAAGTACAGATAGATGAGCTAAAAAATTAGGGTAAAATATTAAGAAAAAAGATAAGCAAAGAGGAACAAAGAAGAAAAGATAAAGAGATACAGAAAAAGATAGAAATGAGATTCAGTATAATAGAAAAAAACAAGAAAAAAATACTCCAGAGCTTGTTAAGTAGACCATACAATAAAGTAATATTGGATAGAGTATTAGTAGAAGAAACTTTGAAACTACAGAACCCTAAACTTTTTAGCAAAGAAGCAGAGGTAAAGCAACAAGTAGTCCTGCATTTTCAAAATCAGTTTAGAAAAAGAAAACAAAAATTTAGTAAAATAAGTAAAGAGTGAAAAAAAGAGTATAAACTGAAAGAAAACATCAATTCTACAATATATAAAAAAGTGTTAGGTTCTATTACAGTAGAAAAATAGACGCAAGCACTAAGCAAAATACATAATAACACAGCACTAGAAATATCAAGTATCAGGTATATTCTCTTCAAGAAGTTAACACCAGAAGTAGTACAAAAAATAATAAGGCTACTAAATAGAATTCTTGAACAAGACAAAATCCCTGATAAATGAAAGTTAGGACAGATATATCTAATTTCAAAAAACAATTTCTGAGAATACAACTTAAGCAATACAAGACCGAAAGTGCTATTAGAAACGTGCAGAAAAGTTCTAACCAGAATAGTACAAACAAGGTTAGTCAAAGTAATAAGTAGGAATAAGATATTAAAAAAAGTGAACTTTGCAGATCTATTTGGGGAAAGCACATCAGTACCTATTCATATCTTGAACAATATAACAAAAAAAGTATTGGAAAAAAAGAAAGAGCTCTGGATTATATTTTAGGATATAAAAAAAGCCTTCAACTTAGTCAGCATAGTGTCACTTAAAAAAGTGTTAGAGAGAATAAGATTCCCAGTAAAATTAATAGACTTTATAATAGAGCTATATAAAAATAGGAGGCTTAGTATTATAACTGACTTTGGAAATACTGAGTTTGTTGAGGCAAGAGATAGTATAGGCCAAGAGGAGATACTCTCTCCTTTGATATGAAGGATCTTTTATAACCTGCTGCTATGTAAGGTGCAAGAAGCCAACCTTGGCTATGAAATGCAAAGCTTTTATACAAATGATGCTGAGAAAAGTGACACTATATTAAAAATCAAAGTGGGAGTATTAGCATATACAGATGATACAACCTGGCTTACGAGTAATCAAGAAAATATGCAAAGAACAATTGATATATCAAATGAGTTCTATGAGCTAAATAATATTGAGATAAATCCAAATAAAACAGAATTAGTAGTGTTGAAATCTGGTAAGAAGGAAAACACTGAAGACTTATCAATTCGAGTAGGCAAGCAAGATATAAAAGTTTGGGCAAAATCTATAAAGAAGCTACAAGATTTCTGGGAGTTTAGATATCAATTAAAAATCAAAAAAAGTCAGATATAAGCAAGACAAAAAGTGAAGTGAGCAAGATCACAGACCTACTTAAGTACAAGAGAATGTCTTTGAGCTAAATTATATATATAAACAATGTGGTTCTAGTGTCTATACTAGAATACAGACTCATGGTATCTAGTTTGACTAAGACACAATATGAAAGAATCCAACAACCAATACTACATCTGACAAAATAGAAAATGTCAATGCCTTCCATAACAGCAAACATAATAATGAAACATCCAGAGATAACAAATCTTAAAAGCCTTTGAAACAGATATATGGAATACTATATCTCAGAGCTACTGGTCAGACTAAACACATCTAGTATGTTGGAGACCTTGATAGCAAGAAGGCTAAAACAGAGACACTTAAATTAGATACAACTAAGTATATTTTAACAAACCAAATAGCTCTAGAAAAGAAAGAAATAAGAGGATGTAATTTGGGGTTAGATATATTGCAGCAAGCCAAAGCACTTGGGTTTGTAATAGAAGAAAACAAGATATTAAGAAGTTGGAATTTAAATATAGAACGAATAGCAAATAATGTTGAAATTACAGAAGTTCTTAAAAAAGTAAAAATAGCATATAAAGAAACAAATGCAAGTAAACTAAGTCTACTGCTAATATCATAGCTTATAGCAGAAGATGGTAAATCAATATATACCTGGAGACAAATTAAAATAGTATATGACACTGTATATAAAGGAAGAAAAGCAAAATGGTTCAGTGAACTAGAAAAGGAGATAATAGAAATCTAGTATCAAGAGAAGTTAAAAATGAATACAAGCTTGCAACAAATAACCCCAATGCAATTACCATTACAACTACAAATCTAAGCAATGATTAAAGAACAAAAGAATGGGTAATATAGAAAAATAATACAAAAGAAGATTTCAACATTGGAAGAGTGAAAGAAAAAGAAAATATATACTGTATATAGAAGTAAAGAACTACAAAGAAATAACAAAGTGGCAAGAAAACTCTGAACAACAAATTCTAATATATGATAAAAACAAAGGCACACATACAGTTAAACATAGAAAACTGAGAGATATATCGAAGCTAGTTCAGAAAACAGAGAATGGTCTAAGAAAAGTCTTTAAGAAGCAATATATAAAAAACTCACTAGAAAAAAAAAATAAAAAATCAATAGTTAAAACAAAAGAGTTAAGGAAATTAAAAGAAAAAAAGAAAATATGGTGCACCAAGTCACTTCACATCAAATGCGCCAAATTTAGGGTATATATAAATACTATTTAGCCAATCAGAATGCGTTATATACTAATTATGATTAGATAAAAAAAAAAAATTTTAAAATTTTTTATATTAAACATCAAAATTTTGAAAGCATAATAGCTTTAAATATTTAAAACTTTAAATCGTAAACTTTTTAAAAAATTCTAACTGATAATTTGGATAATACTAATAGAAAACAATAGTTTTTATCGGTTACATTTTTAAAAAATATTTAAACCTTAAGATTTTATAGATTTTTAAAATAAACATGATTTTTAATGAGAAGTGACTTGGCGCACCATAGTTATAAGTTGTGAAAGGTAAGAATTAGTACTAGTAAATAGATTAGTTAAAAATAATAGAATTAAAGAAAAAATAATAGAAATGCTAGAACAAAATAGAAATCTAGATAGTTTATGTTTCTACACAGATAGCTCACTCGGTACCTCAGAGAGCGATGGAGGGTTAAAGATAGAATGTAGAGTAGTTCAAGTGTCAAAAGAAGGTCACGTTATGTGAAATCTAATCTATGTGACTAAGAAGTGGTTTTCCTCAACAAAAGCTGAATCTATAGCAATTCTACTTGCGTTACTAACAATACCTAGTGGAAGAAGGGCTGAGATAAGAACAGATAGTAAAGTAGCAATTCTAGCAATCAAGAGTCTAGAAAATAGTAGAGTTAGGCAATGGCTAAAAACCAAAAATGGGAGCCTCGTCATAGCCATAGTAGAGGTAATAAAGACAAAGAAGATAAATATTTGTCTTACAAAGGTCAAGGGGTATTCAAGTGACATATTAAATGATCTGGCAAATATAGAAGCCAAAAAAGGAGCTGCTTTTACAAAGTATCTAATTCCAGAAACACTAAGTGTAAAAGAGTATAAGTTAAGATATACATGGGAAGGAGAAATAGTAGAAAAACCTATCTGCTCTTTTGTCAAAATGCTTGGAAAAGTAATGAACAGAGCTGAATGAACCTTTTTACGCAACACACATAATACAACACACCAAGAGAGAAAGGCTATGCAAATGTGGCTGATTTTCTACAAGCTACTAAGTGATAGAACCAAATAACGAAACTACACACCCAAGACAAATATAATATAGCTCTTCAAAATTAAATGCATAAATAACATGCTTCTGGTACTTGAAAAGCTTAATCAAAGAAGACCAGAAATATATTGAACAGATAAATGTGTAGTATGTAAAAAAAAAAAGAAAACTGTAGAACACCTAGTAAGTTGTAAAATATTAGTAGACCTGCTTTGCAGTATAAAAGAGCAAGAAGTAGAGGTGACTCTTATAGAAATTAAAGATACAGAAAGGTTGGAGGAAAAGAAAGAATATATACTAGCAATGTTAGAAAAAGAAAGTAAATTCAAAGAGATCCGAAGAAGAGAAAGATAGATTAGAGGTCTAGTTACAATAGAAGACTTTAAAAAGTTGAAATCCTATTTTAACTTCAACAACCAGATAAAGAGCTTCATAGTAAAACTCTGGAAGAATTGGATGAAAAAGGTGCATGAAAAAATATGGATCCCAAGATGCAAGTTGGTACAAGAATGAAAAAAAGAAAATGTTATTGCTTCAAGAGAAAAGAAAGTATCTTATGAAAAGTTCAAGAAAAGAAACAAGGAGAAGAAAAGGGAAAAAAAACAAGGCCCCAAAGTGGATATTTTAAAAAAAACCAATAAAGGAAAGAGTAAGAAGAAAAAAGAGGACAAGAAGTGGGAATTGGTATTAGAAATCTCAAAAAAAGAAGTACTAAGTTGGATTGAAGGTGGTCAATGTTCAGAGTGGTGAAAAGTTAACATGTAGTTTTGACAAGCAGTAAAGACTGCTGTTGAAGTACTATCAAAGCCAAATGCTAGATAAGATAGTACAGAGACAAATCTTACTATAGCAGGTTGTACATAGGTACTTAGTAAGCAACTGGGTAAGTCTTCACTTGTAATTTAGATACTGAAGAGTTTAACTTTTTGAAAAATTTTAATAGTTTAGAGAATTATTTCAAAGCCTAATAAAGTGAAGGCAAGACTGCCAAATTTATAAAAAAAAAAAAAAATTAATCTATTAAAAAAGCTAGTAAGAATCAAAGGAAAACTATTATAATATTTATCTAATATAAATGGGTTTTTTAATTTATTGCAATTTTTTTCAATATTTTCATATAAATTCTATATTGTATTTTCTAACATTTTTTTAAATTAACGGCATTTTTCTACTTTTACAAGATTTTTATCTGTAGGTGAGTAATTATCAAACTTTTTAATTTTTATAGTGATTTTTACAAGCAGTGAGCTAGATAAACAAGGCCCTGTATTTATTAAAGATAATAAAAGTGATTCTGAGGTTTCTAGCAATTTTATAATATATTGTAATACTTTTTCTTTTTTATTCTTATCTGGAGAATATGAAAGTTTAAATAACCAAGATAAAAAAAGTCTTAATATATAGTTAGTGTCTTCTATATACAATCTATTATTAATACATATTTCAGACTTTTTAGGTCCTAGACATTTATGAATGTGTCTACCATGCTTTTCAAAGCACTTTGTATAGATAAATCTAATATATTTGTCTTAAATAGTAAATTTCAAAGCAATATTTAAAATTTTTTGAAATATAGAACATGATTTCAAACCAGGGCATAAATCTGAATATTTTTTCTGCATATATTTTAAAAATATTCTACACAATTATTACCTCTGCTAAAAAATCTTTTATATTCATTACAAAATAGGTATTTTTTTTTATAAACTCCACTTTTACTAAAATGTCTTAATGCTTTAGTATTAGATAAGTAAAGTTGACTATGATCAAAGTTGAAATAATTAGAACAAATACTCAATTCAGATAAATTTAAAGATTCTTCTGCAGTTAATTCTACTTCCCATATTTTAACTAATTGAGTTATTAATATCAGAGAAATTATTAAATTGCAGCATCTGATTACTTCACCTAAATTATTGACAACAATACAAGGTAAGCATTTTTTTCTAATATCTAGAATTTCTTCATAATCCATATCAATATCAATATTATCATCATCATTGTTATCTTTGGGTAATATATCTTCTTTAATATCACTATTTTCATCATAGATTATTTGCTTTTCTAATAAACTTTTTGTATTTGTTGTAGCCAGATAATCATAAATAAATATAAATTTCTAATCGATTGGTTAGTACTCTAACTTTCTTCTTCTGGATTTTTGTACATAGAATAATCATGATAATTTTTACTCATTAGGACCAATTATTGATTAATTTATATTAAAAACTGTTAGTAATATGTATTTTGCAGGTAATAATTTTATTTTGAATATTAGATGAAAGGCTTGAGGCATCTTATTTATAGATTATGAATTTTTATATTTAAAACATTTTAGAGAGATTTTAACAAAAACATTTTGAAAAGTACTTTAAATACATTTCAGAAAACAAGTATTTTAAAGAATATTTTAAACAAGGTATTTTGGACAAGATGCTTTAGACAAGGCATTTTGAATAAATATACTAAAATTATTAAAAAAATTTTTAGACAATTGATATTTATAGATTATAAATTTTTATATTTGAATATTTTAAAGAGATTTTAATAAAGACATTTTGGAAAATACTTTAGACACGTTTTAGAAGATAAGTATTTTAAAGAATATTTTAAACAAGATATTTTGGACAAGGTGCTTTAGACAAGGCATTTTGAATAAACGTTCTAAAATTATTAAAAGAATTTTTAGACAATTGATATTTTACTTTTATATTATATTTTATATTTATTATTTATTATAATTAATTTATCTTTTATTACATACTAATTGTTATTGTGACTTCATTATTTATTATTTTACAGTATTACAATTTTGTTATAATTTTATCACAATTTTCTCATTATTTTGTACAAAATATATATATATACAGTATATATATATATATTGCAATTAATAAAAAGCAACTTTAAAACTAAAATATATTTCTAATCATTTTTTTTATTTTGTAAATAATAAATTTACATCTATTTTACAAAATACTTTATGAATTCTAAATAGTTATTTAAATTAGTTTGACATATATATATAAATTTAACTTTTATTAAGCCAATATACACAATATACAGTTGCAAATCCATTTTTCTCTATCTCCAAATTCATTATAAGGAATTTATAGCAACTAATGTTTAAATTTAAATATTCAGCTATTGATACTTATATTATTAGCTTTAGTTTTACCTTTTTTGATATTCATATAACAAAGACAAATTATATATGCTTTATTAGTGTTCACTTCTTTGCAGATTTTGATGAAAGCCTTGTACTTATCCCTTTTAACACCGATTCCAGAAAAATAACAATAATAAATATTATATATTCAGTTAAATTAACTTGAATTAAAAAGATGAAATAAGTAGATAACTAACAAATCTGTAAATAGATTATTTTAAATACTTCGATTAATAAATGATTATTATACTTCAAGCTATCAGAATAAAGCAAATGGATTAAAATAAGAGAATAAAAAGAATACTATCTTTTATTATTGTGTCAAAATTTAAAGTTGGTTACTATAGGTAAAGGCACACAATAGTAATAACCAGAAATGCAGATCTAGTAGAGTTTGTCTGAATCTTATGATATGAAATAGCTATTATAATTTAGAGATTCTTCAATCATGTGATAGAAATCTCTTATAAATGATAACAAAAGCCCAGTAAGGAGGTTTTGAAAAAGCATTAATTTAGTAAAGTGCAAGTTTGAAGTTAAAACTTACATTGAAATTTGGCTAGTTAGAGATTTCTATATTTTTATAGAATTAAGATTTAGAAATATTAATAAATTTTAAGCTCGACATTATTTTTTTATTTATATATAAATCAGATTTCAAACTTATACTGTTTGATAGAGTGAAACCTAAAAAATAGTATTATATTGAGTACTTTTTGATATCTTTCATGCATTACATGACTCAATTAAAAGCAAATAAAATTATTTGAAAATTTTTATAAAAAATTTCTAAAAATTGATCTATATTTTTACTATGATCTAGCATTCACATATATGAACATGTGATATGTTTACTAACTAATATTATTCATGGTCAGATATTCGTTTAATTGGCTGATGTAAATCAATTTCTCGATAACTTATTTATATGTTTTAAAGTATTTTTTTAGAACTACACATTTTACTAATAAAAAATTGTTACAAAAGCTATTTCTAACTGTAAATAAATACTAATATTTACTATGCAAAAGAATCTTTCTCATTGTGAACTTTGCTTAAAAGACAAAATATATTGTATAATAAGAGTAATTAGAAATATTTTCATCTAGAACTACTTGCTTCATAATAAGATTTAAATAAATTTCTTATTGCTACCTATTCAATTTAAAAGGTTCAAGCTCTTTAGCAGTAGAATATTTATATTTATTATTTAAATTAAGTCATTTAAATAAGTTAAAGCTTTGGTTTATATACTGAACTATAAATTTTTTAGTGAGTTTAAGTTTATTAATAACAAAATATTACTTTTATTCAACTTTATACATGTCTATCTATTCTCTAAGACATATATAATAATTTCATTTGTATGTATTTATTAGTTTGTAAGCTTTATAAATAAAGTTTTTTTTACTAATAATACAAATATTGGCCTATAATATATATATCTAATACTAACTTAAGCTAATAAAACTAAAAGTAAATACTCAACAATTAGCAGAAAATTAAGATAATTAAAGATTGAGTTTTTATAAAAAATGTCAAAATTCTATTTAGATTTTGTTCAGATTTTTATTACAGAAAATGCTTATTTTTTAAAATAATAATCTAAATAGAATCTTACTTTTTTTTTATAAAGTTTACAACTATGAAAATACAAGATCTTATATTTGATTAGGCTTTATAGCTACAGTAGTTATGCAAAAGCCTTATATTGTGATTAGGCTATATAGTTGCTACAAGCAATGCAAAAGCATCATGTTTGGTAATTAAGCACTATAGCTATGATAGTAGTGCTATATAAGGATCTAATATTGTTATTAGGCTTTATAGCTATGATCAGTGTTTAAAATTGGCATACACAAGATGCATATGTGCACGAGTTTTTTATGAATTTTTAAAAAATTTATTAAGTGTGCACATAAAATTTTCCAAAAAAGATGAAAAAAGGTACACAAAATACATTTGTGCACGTAATTTTTACTTTGAATTTTAAACACTGGCTATGATAGTAATACAAGAATCTTATATTGTAATTAGGCTCTATAGCTGCTGCAAGCAATACAAAAACCTTATACTTTGTGATTAAGCTTCACAACTATAATAATAGTTCAAAAATCTTATATTATGATTAGACTTTGTGACTGTGATAGCAATGCAAGGACTTTATATTGTAATTAGGCTTTATGGTTACCACAGGCAATGCAAAATCTTATGTTTGATAATTAAGCTTTACAACTAAGATAATAATACAAAGGTGTGATGACATAGTAAAGTGGTTAGGTTGTCACCCCCAAGTAACAAGCCCAGAGTTTGAATCCCATCGGTGACAGAAAATTCAAAAAACTACTTGTGTAATAGTAACTATTCGGTAGAAGTTAGATTATAAAAATCTGTAATCTGGGTCTAACTATAGATGCTGGTGAAATATGGTGAAATGTGGTGAAATAATTTCACCACTATTGGTGAAATTGGTGGTGAATT
>CAJVPU010000881.1:0-14961 GCA_910591775.1 Dentiscutata heterogama | reverse complement strand
GACTTTCACATTGTAACACTAACCATAATGAGCTTTTATAATACGAATTTTCACACCCATAAAGAGCCTTTATAATATGAACATTTAGCACCCTAACACAAATTGTAGATCTGTTAGAATGATTATCCTAAAACTAGCTGTTAAAATGATTTTATAAAAACTTTCACATCCTAACACTAACCATATAGAACTTTTATAATACGAACTTTCTCATCCTAACACTAATCATAAAAGGCTGTTATAATGATCATCCTAACACCAATCATAAAGAGCCGTTAGAATACTAGAGATTGAACCCATTGAGAAAACCCCTACCTGGGTATTATCAATTTATGTGTGCTATCAGGATAAATTATTTTCAGTTACAGGTAGGGTTAAAAAAAAAACACTGTTTAAAAAGTTTTTAGTTTTTTTTAAAAATCTTTAAAAAAAAAACTTTTAAAACATTGGCGCTGAGACTAAATTTATTAGGGCTAAAACGCCGATTCTGATTGGTTAGCTAGAATCACCAGGTTTCATAGAGATAACTTTTAAAGAAAAAAAATATACACTTTATAACCTTTCGTTTATTTCTGGTTTAACTAGCTGTTTAACTATTTGTGTATATATATTTTTTGTATGTTTCTTCTAATTTAGGTGCATAACTATACATTTAATTATAATCATCTAATTTGAATAATACACCACATTGAGATACATAATGAATTTTAACATGTAATACAAACTATTCTAATACAAATATTAAATGCTAGCCCTAAAGAGCTGTTAGAATGGTTTTATAATATAGCCTTTTTCATTCTAGCTTTAATTTCATGCCATGCTTGAAAGTTGATTAAAACTCATATGACTGTCATCTTTATTCATTACTGTTGGTTTACTTTAATCTCTATCATGTGTAATATTGAAGAAATCCTCATATCACCATCACCACAATAGATTTTATATTATAAAATAGTTTAACCTTACCTGTCATTAAATGACCTGTTTAACATCTAGTTATAATTAATCTTTCAGAAATCTGATCCTTGTTTTGTACAATTGCGTTGTGCAATTACCTTATTCTATAATATCATATGTTAAATTTCCTCGTCTAGTCATTGTTTTAAATATAAAAACTATTTATGCTTTTTAAATTTGTAATGTTTGTTCCACCCTGTATTATTGATTTATGTATTATATGCAGGCCTACTGAATAATTGATTGTAGGGGCGCTTAATTGCAATTTTTCAAGTACAATTAATTGATTAGTAATGCAATTTTACATGAATTAGATAATATCGTATATTCACTATGGTATGATTGGTATGATTTTTGATTTTTTTGCTGTTTAAAAAGATCAGGTTACACTAGTGAAAGAAAAATTAAATTTAATTGTAATTAATTGCAATTATTTCATCATTAATTGACTTCAATTAAGTTTATAATAATTTTAATTTATTTCAATTGTATGACATATAGCAAAGGCCTGATTATATGTATCACATTAGCATAGACTTATTTTTGTTTTATTTGATTTGGAATCTGCATACAGGCATAAAAAATGAAACTTGTTATAATGGCTTATTCTATCAATATTGTAATGGTAAAATTATACATGTCACTCATATTGTACGAAAGCTATGTTGACATATTATTTCATATACAGCACATTTTTTCAATAAGACATATTTGACATTACATATATTTGACAATACTTTTCTTAGATAAGGCATTTCTCTGATAATAGTTTCTTCAACATAAAATTGCCTAATTTGGCCTGATTTAGAATTAGTGCTGGCTAGAATTATTTGTCTAATAAAAGGATTGTCAAAAAAATGTAATGTCTTATCAAAAAAAAGTGCTGTAGATGAAATATCATGTCGGGATTATGGTGTCGGGAAATGGGATGGCGAGTAAATAACTTTTGAGGGTTCGTGTTATAACCCTAAATATAATGCACATTTTAAATTTTTTCTAATAAAAAAAAATTGTTAATATCCAGAGTAAAGTGTATTGGAAACGGAGTGTACGAAATGTTGACTATATGAAGGGTATGCAAAACAAGGCGACTTATAGGTAAATCACGTTTTGATGACAAAATTCGTGATCTTATTGGCTAAGGTGCCGGACTTTAAACGATCTCTTTGTTTGGGATGAGTCCCAAACCCGATTTTATATGTAAAAAATTTGGGATTTCTAGCCGTAATATAATTTACATGTTAGAATGTTTGACATTACGGCAAGATTAGAGACATTTTGCGAAACAAGTAAATGCTATTTGGGATTCTGCCAAATCCCAAACTAGTAGGCTTTGGTCGCAACCCTAATTTAAATGTAATATTATAATTTTATAATATGTTTATTGGTGTATATTTGGTATAAGAAGAATAATATTAGCGCTCCTTAGTGTTAAAGGGGCTTCATCTTCAAAACTAAATTTTATAAGCTTTTTCAGCCTTACATACTTTCAAAATCACTGCAATATACTCTATATATTTACATATTAAGTATAGCAACCCTTTTATAATAAATTTTTTTATAATGAACGAATTAAAAATTTATATTTATATTTCTACGTATTATATTTTTAATTCACAAAAAAAAAAAAAAAAAAATAGAAAACATTCAAAAAACAGGACGATTGACGAAGCATATGGTGTAAATTTTCATTTAAAAAGAAATTTTACGAACACTGTACATACTGAATTAAAAGAAATAATTGTGGCTGATTAATACGCTACAAGCCTGACATAAATTCAAGAATTGTCTTCAATTATAACCATTAAAGAAGGCTTCAATTGAAGCGTGGAAAAACTTTGCTTCAATGATCGGGATTCTTAGAATTCTGACTACATCACGAGCTCAACAATATAAAGTCAAAAATCTATATTAATTGGTGTTAGGCATTAATTATTTAGGAGTCGCAGAGCAAAGCACTCAATTGAATTGTTGTCTTTAGAATATAAATAGTATTCCTTTCTATATATGTTAAACCAAATTTATCTAATTTTTACAATTTTAATTGTTTAGAAATTTTTTTAACTTTCGATATTCTCTAAATTTGATAAATTTATATAAATTATTGTCTGTTGGATTGAATTTAGGAACAATTGCGGAGGAAGTCAAAATTCGACTGTAATAAAGTACCATAATAAATAATAATTCGTTCATGAACCGAATCATTAATTTGAGTCACTGGACTTGTTCATGAGTGTTATGATAAAATTTCAAATTGAAATTTTTTTTAAAGATTTTATTAAAGCGGTATTTATAACATCGAGACTTGATTTGATTTAATATTAAGTTATTATATTCAATATATATCCTTGAAGCTTATTTTAAAGAAAATTATGAAAGCCACATAAAAATCAAAAATTCTATTTATTGAAAACTTAAAAATAATAACATATAAGAGTAAAATATCAGGATCTCTAGAATAAATAGAATACTTTTTTTTTTTTTTCTAAATAGACGTAATAAATTTAAAACATGATAATCAACCTATTTGAACCATAAATGCTTTAAATATTAAAAGTTACATTATTAAAAGCATTTAAATAAATTAAGTACATTTAACAACATGTTAAATAGACTGATGAGACATTAATAGGAGGATTATAGATAGTTGTACCGCATCTTTTGGCGACGACGTTTCCAGTACAACCATAATCAGAATAAAAAATGTAACAACAGCAATACTTTAAACAAGTAATTTCATAAATTGGTTCGGTATTATCAAGCCCATAACAACCAGTGCCATAACCAATTTGATGGTAATATTTACCATACAAGCCTAATAAAAAATTCGCATTTAGAATATTGCATTTAGTTAATTATTTATATATTTTTTAATAATTTAAGTATTTTAAAAATTAAGTATATAATATTACCAATTTGACATTCTAATTACAACAGAAAAATTTGCAAAACATCATATCATATATCAATAAAATAAAAAACATTAAAGATAAAACATAAAACATTCTTATTGATATGGCATTTTAAAAATGAATATTTTATAACTTACTGTCTTGCGCATTGGTTGAAAGAATGATTAAACTAAAAACCAAGGCAACAGTAAAAATGAAGTAAAGCTTTGATGCCATTGAGACAATTTTTTTTCAGAAATAAAATTTATTTGAAACCAAGGTGAAATTCAAAGGGATTATATACAAAAATCTGATCCTGTGTACATGTAATAATTGTTGGCTTAAATGTTTTATTAACAGAAATGCACAGCTATTATGGCTTATATAGGTCATAATTGATGAAAAGAAAAAATTTGACAAACATAAATAACTTATTCATTAAAATAATTGATCTTTGACGTTTAAATGTCATAGATTTTAATTGTAAAAAATACTGTAATTACCAAGGATAGATACGTAGTTGACTGGCTTTGTTCAGTTTGCAGCTTAGCTTTAGTTATTTTCAGCCCTCTATATTTACCACATAATTATTATTATTATTTAGCTGAGATATTAGAGATCTTTAAAGTTTTATCATGCTATTTTTAAAAAGGTTTGTCACGACATTTTTAATTGTAAAATACTATGAAAATTTGCATGGTTTACAGTATAATAGAGTTTATAAATATTATAATTATCAAGAGTAGGCATGCAATTAATCAACTTACAGCTTAGCTTTAGTTATCTTTAGCCCTCTATATTTACCATATTATTATTATTATTATTATTATTATTATTGGCTGAGATATTAGTGATCTAAGAAGTTTTTATCACGTTATTTTTAAAGAAGTTTTATAACGTCATTTTTTTAATTGTAAAATACTATGAAAATTTGCATTGATTACAGTATAAAAGGTTTAAAAATAATATAATCACATACCAATATAAATATGTAGTTAACTGGCTTTGCCCAGCTTACAGCTTAGCTTTAGTTATCTTAAACCTTGAATATTTGCGGCAAATAGCACCCGGGTGTCATCTATACTGCAAGAGATCTGTTCATATTGGTGATTAGGCTCTGTAGTTAATAGCATGTAAACCAGTGATGCAAAATGAAATAATTAGCTATAACACATAGCAAAGCTGCAGCTTTTTTTTTGAAACCTCCATAGAGATAAAATCTTTGTCTGGTGGAAGGTATTTTATGTGGAATTTATGTAAGGGATACTTTAAATGCAATAAAGTAAACGCGAAAATGTTTGGGTACATATGTTCTGGATATACCCCGGTTCTTTTTCAATTATGTTTATGAAATATACTTGATTAATCCCAGATATAAATCGTGGGGCATGTGACAAGAGGTACTATTTGCCACAAATTATGGCACCATTTTTTAAAAGATCTTTGAAGATTTATCACGCCATTTTTAAGATTTTTAAAGATCCTTGAAGGTTTATCACGCCATTTTTATGCTAAGCCTTTTTTTTTGCTAAGCCAATTTTTGATTGAACTCAAAAACAAAGTTATAACAGTGATAGCGATAAGTGAATTGACCCTTTGTCAATTCAGTTAACTCTAAATTGTGATGAACTTCATGCTATTTTTTATTGTAACAATGCGTTTAAAGAAAGCAGGATTATTCTTGTATGCTAATATTTTCAAATTAATTTTAGCAGATTTTAATTAACTTAGCCGATTAAATCAGACGAAAATTTTTTTTTTTAAAAAAAATATATCATTGTTTCATGCTCTATATAGAAATAAACTAATATACGTTTGTGTTTTTGATATTTTGATTTCCGTGTACATTAATCAATTTTTTTACATTTGACACTTATACTTCATTGTAGATCAACGCATGACCATTGACCAATTATATTAAAAATAATAAAATACAAATTCAATATACGAATAAATGATTTATTATTATTGTATAAGTAGCTGCGTGACTTCATCACACGAAACCAGGAACAGGAAAATTTATTGTATATGAAATTTAAAAAATGAATTGTTTAAAGTTTAGATATACTGTACATACAAAATTACAATTTATAAATTAGTCAGACTAAATTTTGACCGAATGTGATACATTTGTCATACTAGGTAAATAGAGAGATTTTAAGTCTGAAGAACCAATGCGGATCAGATAAACTACGTGCTACTAAGGAAATAGCATACAAAATTTTTATTATAATAGTTAATTCAGAGGTTTGTAGAATTTGACCTTAAACAAAGATCTAAATGCTTTAAAAATTGATGCATTATTTGAAGGCGGAATAGTCGTGGTAAAAAAATTCGCAATGTAATTGTAACCCAACTAATAATTAATAAACTTAATATTAATAATATACTAGAAAAAATTTTGTGTTTTAACTGAATTATGAGGTTCAGAATGATGCGCCTCATGAAACCATCGACCAGAATAAGATTCGGATAATCAAAGGAAGTATGATTTTAATACATAAGTAGTAATCACTAACTTAATAAAGGCGGCAATAGAAAGAAGTTAAACATTTGCAGCCTTGGAAAACGCACTCAGGTCATACATCAACTATTGCTTATTCAGCTGTGACAGATCACAATTCGATCCAACTCTTCCTCACAAGGAAACTGATCATTTGCATAAATATAACTGTGAATATTAATATTTTATTTTGGCTAGCCTGCATGTACAAGTGGGCCAGCACTAAGTTATCAATACCACATCCTCACATTGACAGCCATTCTATAGGGTAGATTGAAGAACATTTAACTCAGTGATTACACATGACAATCATTTTGGCCTAGGACAAATATGGTAATTTATCACTATAAATATTTTTTAAGTTTATTTTCAAAATAAGCAAACCAATATTATATAGTTATTAGGCGAGTAGTGAACAATAGCTACAGTTATTTGTCGAAATTTTTGACGGATATTCAGTTGTTGGCCGCGTAGCGGCCAATAACTGAAAATCTATCCGTCAAAAATTTTTACAAATAACGTTATTATTCGTCCAAGATTTGTTAGATGCTAGTTGGCCGCGATAGCGGCCGAATAGCATATAACATATCTTTGACGAATAATGCAGTTATTGTTCACTTACACGCCTAGTAACGGTATTTATCCTTCTGTCTACTAAGTTATTGTGATCGGTAAATAAAAAATAACTAAATTATTGATTGATGCAGATCATGTTAGACTGAAGAATAATTATAAGTTATTATCTGATTACTTGTTACAGCTATACCAAATTTTATCATTTTGTACAGTTGAGTTAAAATACTTATTAGGTAGAGTTGATTATGTTATCGACTTTATCTAATAAGAATTTTAAAACTCACCGTACAAATATGATCAAAATTTTGGTATGGCAGTAACAACATGGCCGTACAATGTGAATTGATGAGCGACCGTGACACAGTCACGGGAGCGTATATTTTCGTGAGAGATAAATCGATAAACCCTTACTACGCCACCAACATTCACGTGCTTCCAATTCTGTGGCTCACAATATCGGATTCCCTTATGTCAAGAAAATCGGTGTACAAAAATTAGCTCGGAGCCAATAAAAATTGCAGAATCTTGCAGATCTTGCAGATCTAACGTAAATCTAAACAAACGCTAAAAATAAAGAAATCATAAATAATGCAAAATTTTTCTATGGAAACCAGCCTTAATTTCTAAGTAAAAAATGTGTAGTATGGAATTTTACTTATAAAAAGAGTTTTTTATACTAAAATAAACAATATATGGATATAATATTATCAAAATTGTGTGTTATATCGGATGTAGATCATTTTTTTGACATAAGAAAACTCATCAAGCAGCTATTGGTGATATTATTTCACAAAAACCATAGCTAGCTAACTATATATATAGTTAATAATTATAATGGCTAAAAATTTAACTATGAAAAATTTTAACCTTTTTTTGTTAATAAAAGTGTATCAGTTAGAAATTATCTTATGCAAGACTTGTATAAAATAACATTACATCTTGTATAAGATAAATAATTTGATCAAGAATTTTTTAAAATGTCATTTTTTGTACAAGATTTCACATAATCTTGCGAAATATGCTAGGTTAAACTTGCGATATAAACACCCACAATAATTGTATTTATATACTAGTTTGTATTCTGTGCTTTGCATATAAATAACTTTATAGTTGTATATTATTAAAAGTATAATTATAAAAATATAGTGAGAAATTTTTTTTTTATAGTAGAAAAATGGCAATTGCTGATACTGAATTTTTACAATTATATTATTTTGCTATAAAGTTCAAAAAATAGAATTTAGGGAAGTTACTTCAAAAAAAAATCCTATCATCATATCTACTTTACAAAAATCTACTTTGCTAAAATCTTATATTTTTGCAAAAGAGACAAAATATCCTATATGCATCTAGTGTAAATTATTAATAATATAGAGCTTTAAGAGGAAATATTCATAGCAAAGTGCTAATTTAGGCAAATTTAGTTTCTTACTACTGTCAGCCCTCCCCAAACTGATTCTGTCAAAACTGATAACCTGCTATAATTAGTTAAAAATCGATCCACTGGGTTTGTTTCTTAATTCATATCTGATAACCTGCTATTTCTGATATCCAATAGTCCAAACGCATAAGTTTCTGATTCATCAGATGTGGGCACATGATTACTGACCAATCAGAATCGTGAATTCAAAAAAGCGAGATCTTCTAATTAATACAGTAATACGTATTAGTATCTTTTTTTTTGTTTTATTATTTTATTTTATTTTAATTTATTTTTTATTTATTAAAATCCATACCATTTTTATAGAATAGATTTTTAGTATTAGTTTCTTGAATGTATAAATATTAGTATAATTTTATTTTATCGTATTGTTATTACCCTATATTATTATTAGCTTTATTTAGTATTTAGTATTGTTAGCCAAAAGAGAAAAACTTGTAAAAAGCATACTTGACATTTGATGCTTGACGCTTGACGCTTGATGCTTGACGCTTGACACTTGACGCTTGACGCTTAACGCTTGATGCTTGACGCTTGACGCCTGATGCTTGATGCTTGATGCTCGACGCTTAACGCTTGATGCTTCTCGGCGACGCTTAGCACTAAGTGTTGACGCTTTACCCAATGGATATAAAAACCCCACCAATTCTTCCAAGTCAAGCAAGTTCCAACAAGTTCAAAATCCCCTATAACTTAGACAAGTTATATCCCCCTTCCCTTTAGATTAGTTACCTTTATAAAGGATTCCTTTAGGCACAAAAACCTATCGGATAGCCTTATCTCATCTCAATAAATAAAGTTATATTTTATCTAAAAACTCTTGCCTCCATTACGAACTGCCTTAGAGAAGGGTGTAGTTTCTTAATAGAACAAGAAATTACACTTCCCTCTTGGACACCGCTATAAACCTGTAAAGGATCCCTGTAGCCGTGTCATTGTTATAGTAGCGAGTTCAAGAAGGCCTCCCTACTATAACAGTAGTGCTACAATTAGCATAATCTTTCATCAAACTGTTAAGGAACTTGGATTAAAAATAGAAGCTCCTTTAACTAGCCTTATTATATCTGCTACTAGATCTTCTGTTTGACCTCTTGAAATAATTAAAAATTTGCCTGTAGAAGTTAAAAGCACTATTATCTCTCTTGATATTGAAGTAATAACTGCTACTTTATATTTATTACTTTTAGATAATAATTAGTTACAAAAAATAGAAGCTAGTTATAATTAAAAAAATAAAGCTTATACTTTTAAATAGAACAAGAAAAAGATTTATATCCCAATTACTTATAAAAATAACTAACTACTATCTACTCAATCTACAATTATCAATAAAAAAAATTACAACAATTTGAACAAGAGTATCTTAGCTCCCAAAAAGCTTATATGTTTAAAGCCAATCATCAAATTGTCTCTATTTCTAGATTCAGATTTGATACTAGTAATAAATTAAAATATGGAAATTGTTTCTTTACCATTCATCTTTTTGCTGATTGTTCAAACAACCAATATTATAGATATTACTAGTATAAACACCTTGCTATATATTGCTCTAAACAAATTCCTAAACAAACCTTCTGCCAAATTTGTTTACAACCAGATCATCTTTATAAAGACTATTCTGATAACCAATATTATTAATGCAATGAGTATAGTCATATTGAAAAGCATTGCTCTTTTAATACTACTATTTTAGATAACCAATACTATATATATAAATATTCTTTAACTAAAGTTAAAAGTTTTTGACAAGCTCATTATTCTATTTGACGAATAAACCATTATTGCAACTATAAAGTACTTCAAAAGCCTAAAGATATTAAATTGCTAGAACAAATCTTGGTTTGCAAAGCATGTTGGACTGATTTCTATCATAAGCTTAACCAAGATAATTCCTAAAATATTGAGTATTTTACTAATAGAGAAGGAAAAGAAATCCTCTTGAAATGCCAATTATGCAAAGAAGAATATATTAAATTCAAAATATATAAACTAGATACTATCTTAGAAGATTTTTGATTCTGTAATCTTGAATATCTGTATGTCTATAAGTCAGCCAAGGATGTAGAATGAAATCCTAATTTAAATTTTTAGATTTAAGTTCGATATTATACTAAGTTTACTCAAAATACCAGATATACTTATGATTTAAATCAAAGCAGAATATTTTGTCTAGCCCAAATTTAATTAAATAAAAGTAATAAATATATTCTTTATGCTCTTGAATCTCTTACTATGGATTATTTCAACTAGAACTACATTTATAATGAGGTTAATCTCATTATAAAAGCTTCTTAAGCCCAACTAACCAAAACTGAAAAAACAAAACTACAAAAAATTTTAGCAAAATTTTTTAACATTAGCCATTTAGATTTTGATCAAAGAAAAGCTATGAAAAATTTGCAAAAAAATTTTTAAGAAATTATAGAACTTTGCCTAATTGTCTTATAGCCAAATTGAAAATAAAACTTGAATAATATAAAATCTGTTACCAAGAATATTATAATGAAGCTCAACTGAAAATTAAAGCAGAACCTATATCTTCAAACTAACAAGAAGTAATTAATTTACTTCAAGAACAAGTTCAACAACAAGCTTAACTTATTGCTTTTCTTCAAAGACAAGTCCAAATTCTTAAACAACAGACTCAAACTATTATAACTTTATAAGCAAAAGTTGATCAACTTGAAAATTTCCATTACCAAATGAGAAATTTGTATAAAGAATCTTTTCTATCTCAAGATATCTATAATAAAACACAAAATTTTTAAATTATTCTAAGCAAAATCAAAAACTACTTACAGATTCAGACTATTGTAGAAATAGCTATGTTTGTGAAATTTATAACTTTGAAATAGCACCAAGAATATAACTCTAAGCCCAGATCAAGAAGCCCAATTTAAGCAACTTGCTAATCTCTTTGCAAAAAATATGACTCAATTAGAAAGAATCAACTTTGTAACTTATTGAATTTTTATAGAAGATGTATCTTTTATAAGTTCTTAACTCTATATAGTACCTCTTACTAAACAAATATTTATAAATAAAAAAGTACAACAAATGTTGAATAATAATTTAATACGAGAATCCTCTAGCCTCTAGACTTCTTTTGTTATACTTGTTACTAAAAAAAATAAAAATAAAAGATTTTGTATTGATTACTAGAAGCTAAATGCTATTACCAAAAAAGATCAATACTCTTTTTCTAGAATTAATGAAATACTAGATTTACTAACTAGAGCCAAATATTTTTTTATCTTAATTTAATAAGTAGATATTAGCAAGTTAAAGTTCATCCAAATAATCATAAAAAAACTGCTTTTATTACAAGATATGGTACTTATGAGCTTAATGTAATACCATTTGAATTATACAATATTCCTGCAACTTTTCAATAATTAATAAATCAAGTTTATAAAGATATTGTATACAAATATATAGTTGTCTACCTTGATAATACCAATATATTTTTCCAAACATTTGAAAATTATATTAAATATCTATATGAAGTATTTACTAGAATTAAAAATGCCAGAGTAAAATTGAATATTAAGATATAATTTTTGGATAAAAAGATTACTTTTTTTAAGATATATTATAGAAGAAAAAAAATTTTCTAGATCCAGATAAAATAGCTGCTATACAAAATATATAACCTTTACAAAACACTACATAACTTCGATCTTTTCTAGAACTTGCTAAATACTACTGTATAAAAGATTTATTTGAAATTTTTCTTCTATTGCTTATCCCTTAAATTAATTATTGCATAAAGATTAACACTACCAATAGAGCTCACAATGCCAAAAAGCTTTTGATTAATTGAAACAATAACTTATTACTGCGACTATTCTTATCTATTCAAACTACAAAAAAGAATTTGTATTAGTCACTGATATCTCTTATTTAAAATTTGGTGCCACTTAGAGTCAAATATTAAGTGATCAAAAAGAACATCCTATTGCTTATACAAACAAAAGCCTAAAGAAAGAAGAAATAAATTATGGAGTTACAGAATTAGAATATGCTGTTATAGTATAGACTATTGAGTATTTCTATAAATATTTTGGAACTAACTATTTAATCACCAACTACTCTGCTTTTAAATAGTTAAAGTCTTTTCAACCAAAAGGATATTTAGAATAATAGATAATAAAACTACAATATTATCACTTTACTATTATCTACAAACCTAAATAAATCTATTCTAATATTGATGCCCTGTTAAGATTGCTAATACAGACATTTTTTTTTTTATTCTCTTCTATATGAATTTAGATTGATATCAACATTTTGTAGAATATTTAAAATCAGACTCATTACTTCTTGACCTTATAGAAAATAAACAATAAACAATTATTAAACAATTAAGATATTATGAATTACTGAATAAAATACTATACAAAAAGAATTGAAAAGACTTTAATAAATCTATTTGAGTTATTAAATAGACTGAAGTTGAGCCTATCCTCTATATGTTGTATAGTCACCCTATTGCCAAACACTTAGAAACTAATACTATATATTATAAAATATCTAAATGATATTATTAAGATCAAATATATTAAGATATTAGAGACTATGTTTGATTATGTGAAGTATATTAGAAAAGAGAAAAAACTAAATAAAAGGAACTTCTTTATTCTATCCAAGTAAGACAAGCTTTTGAATACATAGAAATAGATTTAGTAAAACCTCTTCCTATTATAGCTCAAAATAACTGTTATATTATTATTATCACTAATTGTTTTATCTGATAGCCTAAAGCTAAAGCTGTATCTAATACTGGTGCCAAGTAGAGAACCTGGTATAGTGACTCTTGACATGCCAGAAGTGGTATGCCAGTAGCATGCTTTGTTTGAAAAAATTAGGGTAGCATGCCACTTTTATAAAATATATATAAATATTAGGTATTAATATATATAAAAAACTAATATAAGGTTGGTTCTAATATGAGGTTAATTAGTATTTAAAGTCTGCCAATAATTAGTAATTATAAAAAAATACTAATTGATCTCAAGTTGAAACCAATCTTATATTGGTTCCTTACAATATATACTTATTATATTATATATAGGTTTATACAATACTTTTATACAATAAAGATTAAATATTTTTATTTAATAAAAGTCAAATACTTTTATTAAATATCAGGTTAAATAATAACAGAATATATATAGTATATTATTTGTTTTTAACTATTCCTATATTTATATAAAAAAATTAATATATTGTTATAATAAATACTATTAGCTTCAAGTACAAAGCAATAAGATTATCGTAATTTGCAGCAAATAGTACCCGGGTCTCTTACATTTCTAGAAGCAAAATCTTGATTAGTACCTGGTGGGTACTTTGTTAGGTGGAGGGTATTTTATGTAGGGGAGTTTATGTAAGAAAAATAATTAAGTTGACTAATAATTTAATAGAATTATAATGAAATTGAAAGAAAAAGATATAAAAGAAATCATATACTACATCTTAGATATACCCAGATCTTTTACAATCATGTTTGTAACAAATACTTGATTAATCCCAGATACAAATTATGGGGAGTACACTAATAAGGGGGTACTATTTGCCACAAATTACAGTATATAAAAATTATATTGTACAAGATGGTGGCATACCAGGGTGGCACCCTGGCACAAATTTTAAAAAATAGCATGCCACATGGCATGCCAAATAAATTTGTGTATACCAGGTTTCCTAGTGCCAAAACACTAGGCTGATTTATTTTTAAAGAAATTGTATATTATTATAGAGTCCCTAAAATAATTCTTTTAGATAATACAAAAAATTTTATAAATGATATAGTTAGAATATTGTGTAAAAAATTCTTAATTAAATACATATTTTCTTTTTCTTACTACTCTTAAATAAATAAAATAGTTGAATACTTAAACCAAATACTTTGTAATTTGCTTGCAAAAATTAAAAATATAGATAAAGATTGGGATATACATATACCTGCTATATTATTTGCATATAGAACTAAACAACATGCAACTATTAGATATATTTTTTTTTAATTAGTGTATAGATATCAAGCTATTCTACTAATTGAAACTGTTATTCTAATAGAACCTGATATACTAGATAAAGAAATATTACTAGAAGATAGTATATTGTAGCAAGTATTTGAATTAATTAAGGAATTGTCTTACTAGTATAATAATGCTTAAAAAAACACAAATAAATCTTAAAAGAAACAGAAAGTTTAATTTGATTTTAGAATACAACAAGAAGTATTCAAAATAGGTAATAAAGTATAGATATAATGAAAAAACTTAGAAGCTTCAAGATTTGCTAAATTTGAGAACAAATAAATAGAACTATTTATAATTGTAAATAAGTTGAACAACAATGCTTACAAACTTGGTACACTACAAAAAAAAATATTAAAGAAGTACTATAATAGCAACTGACTAGCTAAATATTGTGAGAAACCAGTTTAGCAACCTATAATTATTATTAAAAAATAGAATTTTTAGAAAAAATTTTTAAAAAAGACAGAAATAGGGTCCGTATTGGGCCGGGTCGGGTCGGGTATCTCCAAGCCCGAACCCGACCCGAATATATTTTACAGGCCCTAA